>JAJOZX010004321.1:52500-62500 GCA_023014485.1 Bathynomus jamesi | reverse complement strand
GCACAAACCGTTAATCCGTTAATCGTTAATTAACGAAGTTAACTTTTTCGTTAACGATTTAACTTTTAAGTTAACTTTGAAAATCATTATCGGACTAATTAACTTCCGTTAACTCAAGTCCGTTAACCCAAAAAATTCATAAATAAACGTTTAAAAGTTTCTATTATTTTCAGTGCTGAGCAGGTGCGCAATTAATCCGCCACTGTTAATAGTGATGAACGAATTTCCATTTCCGCAGTGCAAAATCAGGCGATATATTTGTTTCTGTCTCCACAATTTGTGTCTTACCAAATATGGTAGTTATTTATGGCATTGGTTTGAGCAAAACATGGTCGACTGTAAAATCAGGCGGAAAGATTTGCCATTTGAGTTGAATGTTTCAACTTTCAAGAAATATCACTAGCATTTTAAGACACTTTCAATAATATATATGTAACAATTACAACAAATAACTACATTCGTTTCATTTGCAGTCTGTCTCTTGTGCAACATGTTTGTGCTAGTGAATATTTAAAAATAATCGTTGTCAAGTAAGTCATGTATATTTATAATATGTCTGTGAGTACCTTATTAGTAGTCTCCTTGATACATTTCAAGAACCATAAAACTGATCAGGTAAGATTTCAATTCTCATGTCACTTTGATGACATAAATTAAGTCAATTGATGTCTTACAATGGGAGCATTTTCACCTTAACCCTTTATGTCCTGGCGGTACTTCTAGGTACCACATCCAACGAAGTGGGCAGCAACAGTGGAGGCAGCAACAACGAGGAGGAGGAGGAGGAGGAGGATGACTTCTTCAGTGCTGTCATCCAGACAAAAGAGAGCAGCAGAAGCCACAGGTCACTCAAGGGCAAGGCCCAGAACTTGGTCAAGACCTGGCTGGAGACCAACTCCAAGGACTTGCTGACAGATGCTGCCTTCTTGGGTGAGCAAGTGTTGGTGGACTTGTTCATCAAGTTCAACACAGCCATCCCCTCCAGTGCTGCAGTGGAGCGTTTGTTCTCTATGGGCAAGGACATCCTGAGAGCCAAGAGATCATCCCTGTCTGATGAAAACTTTGATATGCTAATTTTCATGAAGGGCAACATGCATCTCATGGACAAAATGGAGAACGAGAAGAAGAGGGAAAATTAAATTATATATATATTGTGTTTTTCATTTTTTTTATAATAAAAGTTAACGTTAACGGTTTATCGGTAACTTCCGTTACATGTTTAACGGATTAATGGTTAACGAAGTTAACGGTGCCCACCACTGATTATATATATATGTATATTATATATATATGTATATTTATATATGTATATTATATAAGCACACCGGACAAAAAATTAGTCACCCCTAATAGCACCGATAGTAGGAAGTTCAAGGTCACACAGAGGGCGCTGATGTAGCATTGGTAAGTGACAAGTAGCGGTGACGTAGCACACAGGATCAGATCTGTTTCGTGAGGTGGTGAAGAACAAAGTGTGTGTTGGATATAGTCTGCAAAATGGGTCATGAGGCAGACGTTACTCAGTGGCAAAAAGGAGCTATCGTGTTTGGCAGAGCCCACGGACACAAAATGTCTGAAGTAGCCCAATTTGTTGGTGTGTCAACGCGTACTGTCCAGAGAGTGGTGTAGTTCGCAATCAACTGACAATCGACGGCGTAACTGTGGCCGGAAAACAATTCTCGACAATAGGGGCCGCCGCCATGTTTCTCATCTAGTAACTGCAAATCGTTTTCAAACCAGAGAACAATTGCTCCAAGAAACCAATGAGGTTCTCCAGTGACCAATTTCTGAACGGACATTGCAACGAGAACTGCATGCGATGGACATCTGGATCAGGGTACCACGGAAGAGGCCGCTGTTAACAGCAATTTTTCTTTAAGATCCATGGAATATTTTACATGTGAATCAGAGATAGTTCCGAGAATGGGGGACAAGACTTTGACAAGCCATTTGGAGAGTTTATAAGTAATAGAGCCCACCAAGCTAATAATAGGGCGCATAGGGTTCCAGGTTTGTGGGTTTTAATAAGACCGTAAAGGTAGGGCAGAGAAGGTGAAGTGGACATGAAAAGCGGAATTAAGTCCTCATGATCTTTGAGAATGCGGAACTATCTCTGATTCACATGTAAAAAATTCCATGGATCTTACTGAAAAATTGAATAATGCACGTACTGAAACTAACGATAGATTGATCAGTTTTGACATTTGTTCATTGTTTACAAAAGTGCCAATTGATGATATGCTTGACTTTCTCTCCCAAGAATTACATAAGTATGACCTGCCACTACCTTCACACATTGTTTTGGAACTTATTAAGCTTTGCATCAAAGATTGTAAATTCACTTTCAATAACGAGTATTATCAACAAGTGTTTGGGATGGCCATGGGCATCCCCTTATCGCCCCTCCTCTCCAATATTTATATGGAGTTTTTCGAAATTACTTACATTCCGAGAATACTGGGGGTTGGCATCCCTTGGTTGCGGTACATCGACGATATTTTGTGTATCTGGCCCATGAATCGTGACCTGGATAACTTCCTCCTTCAGTTAAATGATCAAGTCCCCTCCATTAAGTTTACTTTAGAAGTGGAACAAGACAATTCAATCCCATTTTTGGATGTGTGGGTACATAGGGAAAGCCCAGGTTTTAAGTTTAGTATCTATCGGAAAACAACAAACAATTTGTCCTACGTACACTTTTACTCGGGACATGACACCCCCACTAAGAAGGCCATTTTTTCATCAATGTTTCTCCGCGCCCTTAGGATCGCCAGTCCGGAATACATCGATGCCGAATTGGAAAAAATCAACGGTATTGGAAGTGATCTGTGTTACCCATCTGCGTTTATGGAATCTTGTCTCAACAAGGCAAAATAAACTTTCTATCGTGTCAATAATAACACTCGTACTTTGTCAAAAAATATTTTAGTACTTCCATTTTTCCCAGGCTTTTTAGGCATTGATAATGTACTTAAACTTTTGGATATTAATGTAGTATTTTCATATAACAATATTGTGAAAAATATCATAGTAAAAAATAGCCCTACCAATAATTCAGGCATTATCTATAAAATTGGGTGCAAACAATGTGATTCCTTTTACATAGGTCAGACGGGAAAGGATTTGCACACACGTATAAAACAGCATCAATATTCCGTTAGAACAGGACAGTTGTCCAGTGCTCTTTTTGTCCATTTGTCAGAGTTATCCCACTGTATTGATTGGAATAATGCTTCAGTTTTATTTCATTCTAGCAACATTGTTAATAGAAATATTCTTGAGTCTGTCATCATCCAACTTTCAAATAACTTCAACATAAGCAAAGGTCTTTTTCAACTCGATCCTGTTGTTTTGAATTCCTTCAAAACAAATTTAGATAAAAAGGGTAGGGCGCTAAATCTTTGGTAAACTTGTACGCTACTTTATTAACTTTTAATCTTCATTTTATTTTTATGTATATCGAAACTTGACTCTAAAATGCAAAGTGTTAAAACCCGGGCAGATTTCCAGTATAAATTTGTATTTTTATAATTCATTTGATCTTGTGCTAAAAATCGATATTTTTCCTTACAAATCTGTTTGCCTCTTTGTTAATCCTCTAATTTTTAATTTTTATTTTTACTTCCCCGTTTATTGCATATATATATATGTATATGTATGTGTGTAGATATGTATGTATATGTATATATATATATATATGTTTGTGTGTATGTATGTTTATTTATTTTTTTTCTTTCTGTAACCTATATATAGGCCATAACCTTTTATGTACTTCAGTGTTCCTGAGGATGTCATTAGACGAAAGTGCTTGAGCACCTTTTTGTGTTTCCTTTCCTTCATGGTTTTATTCATCATAAATATTTTTCACGTGTTACTTTCGTGAAATAATTTTCATATATATATATATAATATATATATATATATATATATATATATATATATATGTGTGTGTGTGTTATATATATAGATATGTGTATTATATATACAGGGTGGGCCGTAAGTTTCTATACATAGGAAAAATAAACATTTTGTTATGGACAACCATTTTTATTTATATAATATGCTCTACATGGTTGCCATTGTTTTGAAAACACATTTCAATATGTGTTCCCCACTGTTGATGAACACGCATTAGCACAGTTGACGTTATGCTTGTAATGGCGTTGGTGATACGTTCCTTTAGATGATTTATGTCTCGTATCTTTTCCTGATACACCATGGCCTTCAAGTGCCCCCAAAGATAGAAATCAAGGGGGGTGAGATCTGGGGATCTGGGAGGCCACTCCACAGGACCACGCCGACTAATCCAAGCATCCGGAAACTGCTGATCCAAATACCGACGCACGTGAAGACCATAATGAGGTGGAGCTCCATCTTGCTGGAAGTAAACTGGGAAGTTACCTTCCTCGTTTAGCAGGGATGGGAAAATCTCTTCCTGCAACATGTTAAGATACCTTTCGGCATTAAGATTTCCACTGACAAAAATTGGTCCAATAATTCTGTCACCCCATATCCTGGCCCACACCATCACTTTACCGGCACCTTGCATCTTCGTCGGACTCAGCCAGTTAGGGTTAGCATTACTCCAATAACGTATGTCCAATAACGTCAATGGAGAGGTTATCTCCATTGACGTAAAAATTTGCTTCATCAGTAAACAAGATCTTACGTCAAACGCATATTCTTAGGGTATCTGAAACATAAAAACAAACGTTTAATTTTTCCTATGTATGGAAACTTACGGCCCACCCTGTATATATATTAGGGTGATTCAAATATGGGGGTAAAAAAATTTTTTTTATATTTTAATGTGTTCAACCCTTTAAATGGTTCATTTCATCATAAAAACAACTATCCTAAAATATTTTAGCAAATTTTTAATTTTTAGGGGTCGCTACCAGCAATTAAAAATTGACAGAACGACTCAAATTATCAAATTTTTCCACACCACCCACGGGGTACAGTACAAGGCGCATTGCTTTTTTTTAATGTGGAAAGCTCCCCCGTAGGTCCTACCATAACCACAAGCATGCATAATTAAACTAGCATGATATTTGATACATTAGCTGTCCTTACTTCATCAATGTTTCTTTCTATCAGGGTAAACAGCCCTGTAGTTTTTCACTACTTGTAGCAAGAATTGTTTTTGATCTTCGTCATGTGTTAGTATTTTATTATATTCATCCATTAATTTTACTCCTCTTTCCGCTATATCATTCACGACTTTCCACTGTTTGATAGATTTCTTAGCGGAGTTATACTCTTCATCATTATGCCATTCTTTAGCATCTTGAGTAAAAATTTTGAACTAAATTCTGTTATTGTAAAGAATCTTTGAGTATTTGATGACAAAATCTTCTAATTTCTTTGTTGGAATAAGTGCAGGATCTAGAAAAGCCCGTTTTGCAGGAAGAGTTTCTGTTGTATTTTGCAAGGCCTTTACAATTTTGTTTTTCGTTTCAGTAGGCACTTCATCATCATAAAAGGCCAAGGCTACCAGTTCTTCTGATAGGTACCAGAGGTGACCTAACAGTTTTTTAATAGCAACAAATGCAATTGTCTCATTTATTTGTTTGTAGACTACAAGATTCTGTAATAATTCCAGAGCAAGACGAGGAACGGAAGATGGCACAGATGTAAACCATGCCTTTACATATAACCGAGTAGCAAATAGACAGATGTCTTTTAGTCCTTTTTTGTCTTTTACTGAAATTTTGAACTGAGATTTGAACATAAAATTTTTTAATGAATATGTAATTTTGGCCATCCACCTAGCCCGATGAAGTCCCGCTGGATGTTTAAATTTGATTCCACCTTTTGGTTCACCTCCCAAAACAATAATTGTTAACTGCAATAGTTCTAGGTAATCGTCTCTTGGTTGGAATGTATCTAGTTGTCATGAATATTTTCATAGATATCTGGATCTAATAATGCTGTCTCGTAGTCCTCCTTATTAATGCTTGACCATTTTTCTCTGAACTTCTTAAAAAGGACTATATCTGGGCCAGAAGATGGTGATAAAGACTTTGAAACAACAGCTTCTAGCATAATTTCAAATATATTGTGTCGACATGCTAGCCACAATAAATCGTTGTCGAATTTTTATTCTAGAAGAATAGCTGCACCATTTCTAGGACCAGTATTGGCTGCTGTTGTATTGAAACACATGCATTTTATTTGTTTGCACATGTCCCATTCAAGCGATGTCTGATTGTTTGCATTAAAAATCTTGAGACGCATTTCTGTCACTCAATTTTGCAACATCAAGACTTCCTAATAATTTATCATCAAACAATTTTCTACGTTTGCCAACCTTACTTTTCCATGTTGAAGGTTGTGCAGCACAGAAACCAGATTCATCACTTTTACTCTCCTCTGATTCTGATGATGTACTGGTGAGTATGACAGCCTCTTCACTCTTTCTTTTGATCTCTTCTGCTTTCCTCTTTTCATAACGTTGTTGCTTTTCTGTTGCTCTCTGCTCTTTTTTAGCAACAGCCTTATGAATGGTACCCATTTTTCCATGATGTCCTTTCTCACGTTGCATTTTCAAAAATTTCTTATATATTTTTATAAGCTGCATAGCATTCTCATGAGCAATGTCAAATAAGTTTTCCAGTTTATCTTTCCATTTTTCTTCTTTATTATTTAAATTTTGTGATCTTTTCAATTTGTTTGCTTTGTTTTTCTTTGCAGCTGTCATTCCTTCAGTATTCCTTGAATTTTATCTACTACATCTATTCTTTGTTTTGCTGGTATTCCTGCTTTTTTCCAAACTGCTAACACATCATCTGCAGTAGAGCAGCATGATTCTCTAATGTTTTGCTTTTTAATATTTCTGTAGTGCATGAAGAGGGCCATCATTTCCTTCTCTGATGGTAATACGGATGTTTTTAGTACTGCAGATGGCTGCCCAATTAGCCATACTTCAGTTTCTTTTCTTGTAGAACTTCTCCCAAATGAGCAACTGGGTGATGGTGAGTTAGGCCTAGCTTCCATATTCGATTAATTGGTATCAAAATTACAAGTTCCAAGCAACAATTAAAAGGAAGTTAGTATATAAACCATTAATTAAAAATTCTGAAATATAAACAATTAAACATAAAATCATAAGTTGTAAAAACAAACAAATTAAAAAAGAGGGAAACTTTGATGCCTGGTAGCACATAGTAAATTTTATTCCAAATTCACCAAATTTGGCATACACTACTTTTTTGTCATAGGGAACAAAAATACAGGTTGAACAATTAAAAAAACAGATTTTTTTTAATCACCCTAATATATATGTATATTATATATATATATGTATACAGGGTGGGCCGTAAGTTTCCATACATAGGAAAAATTAAACGTTTGTTTTTATGTTTCAGATACCCTAAGAATATGCGTTTGACGTAAGATCTTGTTTACTGATGAAGCAAATTTTTACGTCAATGGAGAGGTTAATCGGCAAAACATACGTTATTGGAGTAATGCTAACCCTAACTGGCTGAGTCCGACGAAGATGCAAGGTGCCGGTAAAGTGATGGTGTGGGCCGGGATATGGGGTGACAGAATTATTGGACCAATTTTTGTCAGTGGAAATCTTAATGCCGAAAGGTATCTTAACATGTTGCAAGAAGAGATTTTCCCATCCCTGCTAAACGAGGAAGGTAACTTCCCAGTTTACTTCCAGCAAGATGGAGCTCCACCTCATTATGGTCTTCACGTGCGTCGGTATTTGGATCAGCAGTTTCCGGATGCTTGGATTGGTCGGCGTGGTCCTGTGGAGTGGCCTCCCAGATCCCCAGATCTCACCCCCCTTGATTTCTATCTTTGGGGGCACTTGAAGGCCATGGTGTATCAGGAAAAGATACGAGAGACAAATCATCTAAAGGAACGTATCACCAACGCCATTACAAGCATAACGTCAACTGTGCTAATGCGTGTTCATCAACAGTGGGGAACACGTATTGAAATGTGTTTTCAAAACTATGGCAACCATGTAGAGCATATTATATAAATAAAAATGGTTGTCCATAACAAAATGTTTATTTTTCCTATGTATGGAAACTTACGGCCCACCTGTATTATATATATATGTATATTATATATATATATATATATATATATATATATATATATATATATGTATATTATATATATATGTATATTATATATATATGTATATTATATATATGTATATTATATATATATATATATGTATGTATATATATATATATATGTGTGTGTATATATATATATATGATGAATAAAACCACGAAGGAAAGGAAACACAAAATGGTGCTCAAGCGCTTTTGTCTACTAACATCCTCAGGAACACTGAAGTACATAAAAAGGTTAAGCCTATATATAGGTTACAGAAAGAAAAAAAAAAAAAGAAAAAATAAATAACATACATACACACACACACATATATATATATATATACATACATATCTATATATACAAATACATACATACATATATATATACAATAAACAGAGAAGTAAAAATAATAAAAAATTAAAAATTAAAACCTTAAAGGATTACCAGTGAGGCGTACAGATTTGTAAGGAAAAATATCAATTTTTAGCACAAGATCAAATGGATTATAAAAATACAAAATTATACTGGAACTCTGCCGGGTTTTAACACAATGCTGCCTATGGTCAGGTTTCGATATATATAAAAAAAAAAAAATAAATAAAAAAAAATAAAATGCAAATTAAAAGTTAACACTAGAACAGCGAAGCGGTCATTTTGACCGCTTTTTCGAAATTTAATTAGCATATCTTGCTTAATTCGGATTAGTTCGCCGTCATATTCCATGAATGCCTTCACTACGCCAATAACCTTTTTGTGGTATAATATGATTAAAATATATCTAATTATTTCACAAGATATTCAGCGATATTACTAAAACAGCGAAACGGTCACTTTGACCGTTTCTCATAAAAGCAATACAGGAGTGCTGTAAAGACTTGTCATAACATGTTCAATCTCGCTGTATGTTGTTGACAACAACACACGGCGGTTCAGTGTGTGTTGCGCTTCCAAGCTGCAAGCATGTGTGCAAACCCTCTCTTTCAAATGAAGAAATTCT
Organism: Bathynomus jamesi; assembly: GCA_023014485.1. Lineage (NCBI taxonomy): Eukaryota > Metazoa > Arthropoda > Malacostraca > Isopoda > Cirolanidae > Bathynomus > Bathynomus jamesi. The sequence continues at coordinate 53,415 of JAJOZX010004321.1, read as the reverse complement.
TCGATGTTTGCAAGCAATTTCAGAATCAAACTCAGAAGGAAGTGATATATCATTGGACAGTGATGATGGTGAAGATGATTATATTCCTCAGGCAGAAAGTTCATCATCTGAGTCAAATGAAGAAAGTGATGACCAGGCACAAACTGATTCAGCTAATAAAACGTTCAATGCTGGTCATGTTGCGGGTGAGTACAATAAATATTTACATCTTTGTCAGTTTCAGTATGGCGATTGGTGCATAAGTTTATTGATGATGATTAGCAATGATTTCGTGTCATATTGTAGAACCATTATGGTTATATATATAAATATTATAATAGCACAGGCCCATAGCCACGGGGGGGGGGGGGCAAGAGGGGGCAAAGCCCACCCTGTAAAACATTCTGCCCCCCTGGAAAAACTCGGCACTTTTCACCACTGTTTGCCGAATTGAATTAGAACCCCTCCTACTCATTCGGTCTGGCTACGGGCCTGTAATAGCAACTTACCATTGTGCTTTATTACTTGCAGGAAAGATGGGAGGCTTTATGGGAAGAAAAAAGCGATGCGAAACTCCTGCTTTGATTGAAGTTGGTTCAGTTTTAACGGCGAAGGATGGCACAGAATGGGAGGTTATTGAACAAGGCAACAGAAATGAGGGAAAAACCCGATCACAGAATATTGTACGTGAAGAACCTGGCCCCACAGTTTATGCCAAACGACAAATTGCTGAAAATGATTTTTTGAGTGCTTTTAGATTGCTAATTGATGATTTTATTTTGAAACATATACAAAAGTGTACTCAAGCAGAAGCTCATAGACGATTGAAAACTACTTCATGGACTGTGTCACTGGAAGAAATTATGGCTACTATTGGCATCATGTTTGCTCGAGGAATATTGGCCAAGGGGCACACCTGCTGATGATCTCTGTCAA
>JAJOZX010004321.1:25000-47500 GCA_023014485.1 Bathynomus jamesi | reverse complement strand
ATTGAGAGGAGCTTGTGTCCCCATTGGTGCTTCATGCCAGTACTTGACATAAATCAGACTGACAAATAAAGCCAGCTGAGTCACGTTTCGTTGTTCGCGTGCTGTGAGCTTGAATTGATAGTGAAAGAGGTAGATTTTGAGCGCATAAATCGACTTCGCCATCCATCTCGCGTGGTGCATGGGACCCGGAGCTCGGATAAAGAGTTGACCACCAGTCTTTCCACCCAGGAAGAGCAAAGATAGTTCAAGGAACTCCTTGTAGTCGTCACAAGGTTGGCTTGCCTGAAGAGCGTTAGGTAAGTAAGTGAGCATCTCTTTTCTCATCTCTTGGAGTTGAGGGTTCTCGAACAAGCTGTCCGATGCTGAGACAAATGCTTCGTGGGAGAGAGATGGCCATTCCTTTTGAAATCGCTTAAAAAGGCCTGTTTCAGGACTTCCTGTTGAGGCAAAGACATCAGCAAGTACGACTTCAAGTATATGATGTCGACAACGGATCCAAACTAGGTCGTGACCCAATGCTTCTTCAATCTTGACACAGGCTCCGCGATGTAAACCCGTGTTTGACGCAGTGGTATCGAAGATGAGACCTCTCACATGCTGTTCCACGTTCCATAATTTCATAGTTTGAAGGCATGCCTGGCCCTGTGCTTCTCCAGTTCCTTGTTTCATCTTTGGGACACCAAGCAGCAGCTCCTGTCCATTGAATGTTATAAGGATTGCTATCCGATGCACATTCGTCGTCTTCCCTTCAATGCCGGGGAGAAGCTTTCCGTCCCAATGGAGAAGGACAGGGTCTTCTAGAGAGAATGATTCTAGGTCTTCTCGAGCTGCCTGTTCTTGCCCACTTTCTCTGTAGCGATGAATAGAGCTCAGAGAGCACGTCATCCCAGACAGATCATGCCCCGCGGCCTGTAATACAGCTCCAGTTACGAAAACAGCATTCTGGTCAGAAAGATTGGTGCGATCCATTGCTCCAATGACTTCTGGAGATTGGAAAATGTTCGTAACCTTGTTCTTGTGACGCTTTGGTGCCGGAGCTTCAGACGAAGAAGGAATCGGAACCGATGGTCTATAGTCGTCGTCGTCTTGCGAAAAAAGGGAAGAAGAGGAAAGATCAATTGATGACACTCCTGCTTCTTCCAAATCTTTCTGTGTTGCTTCATGCCTTGCCTTCCTCTTGGCTTCCTTCTCCATTCTGGATCGCTTTCTGTCCTCTTGTGTAGTCGTTTCCTTATCAATGCCAGCCATGCTGCAAGAATTGACGTCCTTGCGCTGCATGGACAGTAAATTTCGGTCCTCAAAGTTGACGATTGTGCTCATGGCATCACTGGTTGCGATGTCAAACAGTTCCTGGATGTCCGCTTTGAAGATGTCTTCATTCATTCTATCGCTGGCACGTTGCCTGGTCCTGTGCTTCTTGAGTGTTTTGTAGCGGTCTAAAAGCTTTGAAAGCTTACGGACACAGGAGTCGATCCGTTGAGTTGGGATCCGCGCTCGGGTCCAGACTTCAATCACCTCTGGCATGCCTGGTTCAGACTGTTGGAGGTGGTTTGCTTTTGATTGATGTGGTGCTATTGCACCAAGAGGAGGGCGTCAAGGCATGTAGGGAGCCTTGACGTGGATAAAGTTCCAGTTGCCATCCCTAGAAGCCAAACTTTTGGAATTGATCGAGTTTTGAGCCATCGGACCTACGGAAGAAAAAGTACATTATATAATATATATATTCAGAGTGGGGCGACCTCTAAATATTCACCAATCACGCTGCAATTTTGCACAGACCATGTGGACACTAAATGGACAAAAACCACACTTGTGGAGACTATCTAAGACAATTTTGAAATTTCCCCCTATGGATTTGGACCACCCTAATATATATTATATATACAGTATATATACAGTATATATGTATATTATATATATATATATATATATATATATATATATATATATATATATATATATATATATGTATATATATATATATATATATATATATATATATATATGTATATATATTATATATATACTGGTCAAAAAAAGAAACGCAATTTTTGAGATTTATTAATAAACATGGTCTCAGTATATAGTAAATGATTCTTTAACATAACAAACAGTCAATAACGCGTATGGCCACCCCTACCCACAATGTAGGCTTGGAGTCTGGTCACGGTCTGGTCACTAATTCTGTTGTTGTGGATACCAGGTGTCTCTCTGGCTGTCTGACGAGCATTCCGCTGCCGATGACGCAGGTGCTGCAGTACAATGTGGCGATCCTGGCGTTGGGTCATCACATGAGGTCACCCACGTCTTGGCAGGTCCTGAACACTTCCTGTGGCATTGTACCATCTAACAAGCCTAGAGATTGTGCTGGGATGCACATGCATTCGTTGTGCATCTTGGACAGCAGACATGCCTGCATCCAACAAGCCCAAGGCACGACCTCTGTTGACCTCTGAGAGTCGTGGCATGCCTCAATCGCGGGAAAAAGTTTGGTTTTCTCAACGGGCAGTGTGTATTCTGTGAAGTCAAAGAAAAAATGCATGCCTTCATAAAGAATATATTCAATTTAATCTCTGTTTATTGTTTGTAACAAAATGGCATCTTAGCCGGGATTAGTCAGGTTTAAAAACATGCACTAAGTGGCTTTAAAAGATTTGAACAAACATTTAACCATAATCTTGAAACTGATAATACCACTAACAACTTAAATTTTACACCATATGCAAGCTAATTGCGTTAATTTTTTTGACCAGTATATATATATATATATATATATATATATATATATATATATATATATATATCCCCGCAAGGGGGTTCTAAGCTCGTGCTCTTGAGTGCTCTTTGTGCTCGTTTGTACGTGCTTGTTCCTGGAGGTTTCACGTGCGCCCTCCCGGCCCTAGCACCCAAGGATGATGGGGCTCGACCCTGCAGTCCTTGTCATCCTTGGTCTTTTTCCACTTCGACTGTCCCCTCCACCCTTTCTTTTTCCTCTGTCTTTCCTCTCACTTTTTCTTTGTTTTTCCGCTGAGATATGCCCTTTAAATAGAGGCGAATCGGTTCTTCCTGAACTAAATAAATAAAAAAATATATATATATATATGTATATTATATACAGGGTGTCCCAGAATTAACTATTTCAATGAAATCGGACAAATTTTTTAAAAACACTTTTATTTATGTTTATCATGTTTAATGTGTGTTAAAAATGTATAAATTTCTAAATTTTTTTCATAATTTTTTCATAATTTTTTCATTATCTGGTCCAATGAAAGACCGTCTGAAGTCATAGAATGGCAAAGAGACACTCCAAAAGTTTACGTGTGGCTTGGAATGACCAAATCCAAAATTTATGGCCCATTCTTCTTTGCGGAAGCAACTGTAACAGGTACTGTCTACCTTGATATGCTTCAGCAGTTTCTCGAACCACAGCTTCTTGATGATGGCATTCTTGATAATGTTGTGTTTCAACAAGATGGAGCACCATGTCATTATGCTCTAATTGTTCGAGAATACCTCAACAGATGCCTTCCGAATCGGTGGATTGGACGTGGAGGACCTCAACCTTGGCCTCCGCGTTCTCCGGATTTGACACCCCTGGATTTCTTTGCATGGGGTTTCATAAAAACAAAGGTTTATCGCCAAAAGATCAATGCTTCTTGTTGAAACACATTATCAAGAATGCCATCATCAAGAAGCTGTGGTTCAAGAAACTGCTGAAGCATATCAAGGTAGACGGTACCTGTTACAGTTGCCTCCGCAAAGAAGAATGGGCCATAAATTTTGGATTTGGTCATTCCAAGCCACACGTTAACTTTTGGAGAGTCTCTTTGCCATTCTATGACTTCAGATGGTCTTTTATTGGACCAGATAATGAAAAATTATGAAAATAAAATTATGAAAAAATTTAGAAATTTATATATTTTTAACACATATTAAACATGATAAACATAAATAAAAGTGTTTTTTTTTTTAAATTTGTCAGATTTCATTGAAATAGATAGTTAATTCTGGGACACCCTGTATATATATATATGTATATTATATATATATATGTATATGTATATATATATATATATATATGTATATTATATGTGTATATATATATATATATAATATATATATATATATATATATATATTAGGGTGTCCCAACCTCACATGTGAAAATAAAAATTTGCAAGAGTCAAATCGCACACCCCTTTATTTAATTACACTTGAAGAAAGGAAAAAATGGGCGAAATTTCATTGGCCTATTAGGAGGGGAAGGGTCCCCTCATTGACCTTGTTTATTCGACCCTATATGAACAAACGTAAATGCTCAGCATTAATCATTCTAGAATGGAAGAATGAAATGTAAATTCTTTCTAATGACTAAATTAAAGGAAATGGAAATTCTTCCTAATGGCACATTTCATTTCGGGGGACAGAGGATCTTTTTGTCTGCTGAGGGAACTGCTGGCGGTGGTATTCGACGACTTGGTACACGAGCTGCCGTTCCTCCTCGTTTTTTGTCAGGCCCTCGTTGAAATCTTCCGCCAGTTTCACCGCCCGTTCTGCCGCGTCGTTCACAGACTTCAACGATGGTGCACATCCTTCGAGATCTTTGGGGGTTTTTGGAACCGGCAGCTTCAGGCAATGAAAAAGGCTTTGAGTCCTTTTCGTGACCAAGGTGCTCAAATCCGACCGTCTCACGGTCAAGACACTTTCCCTCCAGCCGACGCAGATCTTTTGGGTTTTCGGTCTTCTTGTGCAGGTTTTGGAGCATGGCCGTCTTCTCTGCATCGGTGGTTTTGGAGGAGAACATAGCGAGTCCGGCTAAATTCTCGCTTAGGTACCAGAGGTGGCCCCGGAATTTCGTCAATGCGGCGGTACCTACATCATGATCCACCGCCTTGTACCGCTCTAGGTCCTCCAACAGCTCCAGGTCATTGACGGGCGCGTCCGCCGTCAATGGAGCCTCGAACCACCTCTGGAGGTAGATGGTGACGGCAAAGACGTTTATCCTGCGTAGTGACCGGACCTCGTGAGCGGTCAGGTGGAATTGGCTTCAGAAGATGAACATCTTAAGACAGTAAATGCCTTTGCCCATCCACTTGGCACGGTGGTATGCTCCAGGACGATTGTACCGGAGATCTCGTTTGCCATGACCATCGAGGAAGACCAGAGCGAGGATCAGGAACTCCCGGTAATCGTCTCTTGGGTGGCCAACTTCAAACTGGTCTTCATTGAAGTGGACAATCTGCTCTTTTTTCAACGCCACCCATTCCGAAAGGATGTCGCTTGGGCCATCGCCGTTGAACGGAGAAGCCTGCTTCTGATCGATGAACTCCCATTGGGATTTGAAGCGAGCGAACAGCGCAATTTCTGGGCCAGAAGACCTGAAGAACAGGTCAAAGACTGAGGTGATTACCAATTCCATCATGTGGTGTCTGCAAGCCAGGAAAAGAACGCGGCGGTCCATTTGGTCCTGGATAATCGTACAAGCGCCGCTGTGAATACCGGTATTCGCCGCTGTTGTGTCGAAGCAGAGACCGGCAATCCATGGTTGAACTTGCGGCCAATCGTCCAGCACCTTCAGAACAGCTCCAGCCATCCGCTGTCCCGTGCTGTCAGGGATTTTTGGGATCGCCAACAACTTCTCAAGATTCTTCCCGCTGACCAGCACTGGTATGCGATCCGATTTCCCTCCATCCGAATCAGGGAGGAGTTTGCCATCAAAGTGGACGACAAGCGGCGTATCAGGATTGAACTCGGTCTTGATTCCGGCTGCTAAGTTCTTCCTGGACTTCTGCCGTGAACGGTGAAGACTTGATTTGGACAAGGTGACCGAGGATAACTCGACTCCCGCGGCAGCGAGTGCTGGAGCCACAATGTGCATCGCTTGGCGTACTGAGGTTCCAGTTCGATCCAGGGCTGCAGCAAAATTGGGATATTGGATGATCCTCCTTGCCGACACTTGGCCGTCCTTGGGAGCGGATCGAGGAGCCGAAGGACCAGGAGAGGAATATTGGACATCATCATTGGATGCTTCGGCCATGGACTCCGAAGAAGAAGAAGACCCACTTTTCACCGTTCCTTTTGCTTGCAGTGAGTCCATCTCTTCGCGGCTTTTCTTCTTCCTCTTCTCTTCAGCTGCTCGGCGTTTCTCCCGCTCCGCTGCCCTGCGAGCAAACTCCAGGTCCTCTCCTCCGATGTACATCTTCCGCACGGTTCGCTGGTCATTCAGAAAGTCTCGATCTTCGGGGACTTTGATGAGTTTCATGGCGTTGGCATGAGCTATTTTGAACAGTGTATTCAGGTTGGCTTGGAATCCCTTTTCCCGCTCCAGTTGCTTCTCTCCCCCACGGTTTCGGTTTCTGGCAACCTTCTCGTAGTCCGTGGAGAGGGCCTTGATATCCTCGACGCACTTGGGCTTGTGGGAGGTCGGAATAGATGCCCGAGCCCACACCGCCATAACCTCATCAGCTACCACATTGGCAGCTTCCGCCGTGGACGTTTTTTTCTTCCGAGTGAAGAACAACAGACGTCGAAGAACATCTCCCACTGTCGGGAGTTGACACAGCGTTTCCAGGGGTTCATTTCGCAACACCTCCACCAACCACACAGTCTCCTGCTTTCTTGTATCCATAACCTGAAAAGAAATATGCTACAATTAGTATAAGGTAGAGAGTAGCCGTTCAGCAATAGTAACACATGGTTTGAGGGGACCCTTAAAATTAAAGAACACGAATGAAATTCATCTTGCTGGCATGTTTTCACGAGTGGAAGAAATTAGGGGGGTGTGCATGACAAACTTCAGGAACAAAAAAAATTGGGACACTAATATATATATATATATATATTATGCATGTACATTATATATATATATATATATATATATATATGTATATATATATATGTATATATATATATATATATATATATATATATATGGGAATGAACTCAGAATGGTCCCCTGAGTTTTTTATGATACACACAGACAGTGCATGGAACAAGGAACTCTTCTGGGATAATTAAATCCACTGTAGTCCGAATAAGTAATGGTAAATGACAAATACCATAGTTTTTCTTTTTCATGATGCTAGCCCGACGTGGGCAACGGGTCACTCGCAAAGAGGTCCCATAAATATAGCTTCCCTCACCAGCTATCTGCAAAGCAGACAGGATCCAGCTTTGGGACATGGATCTAGGGTTTAAAGCACCTAGCCATGCTACATTTAGAACCTCAATATCTGACGTGAAGGCAGCGAGTCTTTTGCTTATATTGAGGTTCTAAATGTAGCATGGCTAGGTGCTTTAAACCCTAGATCCATGTCCCAAAGCTGGATCCTGTCTGCTTTGCAGATAGCTGGTGAGGGAAGCTATATTTATGGGACCTCTTTGCGAGTGACCCGTTGCCCACGTCGGGCTAGCATCATGAAAAAGAAAAACTATGGTATTTGTCATTTACCATTACTTACTCGGACTATAGTGGATTTAATTATCCCAGAAGAGTTCCTTGTTCCATGCACTGTGTGTGTGTATTATATATATATATTTTTTTTTTTTTAGTTCGGGAAGAACCGATTCGCCTCTATTTAAAGGGCATATCTCAGCGGAAAAACAAAGAAAAAGTGAGAGGAAAGACAGAGGAAAAAGAAAGGGTGGAGGGGACAGTCGAAGTGGAAAAAGACCAAGGACTGCAGGGTCGAGCCCCATCATCCTTGGGTGCTAGGGCCGGAAGGGCGCACGTGAAACCTCCAGGAACAAGCACGTACAAACGAGCACAAAGAGCACTCAAGAGCATGAGCTTAGAACCCCCTTGCGGGGATATATATATATATAAATATATATATATTTAGACGTGTGGTGGCCCTGGGCAGCCTCCATGTGGAGGCCCCCTTTCCTTAGGGGAAGACATAATTGAAGTCATCCATAAGATTCATAATATAATTAACATACATACACTATCAAAACATCGTGCACTCTTGTGTCTGTCCATTCCACTCATTTCTGCAAAAAATGAAAGCCTCGGGTTACTCGGGTATTCCATTATAGTGAGAGTAGGCCTAAAAGAGTAATAAAAACAAAATAATAATCAGTACACAAAAATAGTAATTGGTAAAAGTTTATGTACTACAGTGGTATTGGATGCGCGTGTTTTTTTGTTGATCATCTATCGGGTTTTTCTAGTTTTGGTTTTTTTTCTATTTTGATAATGGCTTGTCAATATGTGGAGGCCCCCAAGATGTGGAGGCCCATGGTGGGCAGCTGCCCACTTTGCCCACTCCTAAATCCGGCCCTGATTATATGTATATATATAGTATATGTATGTATATTATATGTGTATATATATAGTATATGTATGTATATATGTATATATATATATATATATATATATATATATATATATATATATATATATATGTATGTATATTATATGTATATATATATATATATATGTGTGTATATATATGTATGTATATATATATATATAATATATATATATGTATGTTATATATATATATATATGTATGTATATATATATATATATATGTATGTATATATATATTATATGTATGTATATTATATATATATATTATAAATATATATGTATACCTATGTATATATTATATGTATATGTGTATATATATATTATATATATATATGTATGTATATTATATGTATATATATATATATATTAGGGTGATTCAAAAAAATCAGTTTTTTTTTTTTTAATTGTTCAACCTGTATTTTTGTTCCCTATGACAAAAAAGTAGTGTATGCCAAACAAATTTGGCAAATTTTAAATAAAATTTACAATGTGATACCAGGCATCAAAGTTTCCCTTTTTTTCAATTTGTTTGTTTTACAACTTATGATTTTATGTTTAATTGTTTATATTTCAGAATTTTTAATAATGGTTTATATCCTAGCTTGCTTTTAATTGTTGTTTGGAACTCGTAATTTTTATACCAATTAATCGATTATGGAAGCTAGGCCTAACTCACCATCACCTAGTTGCTCAGTTGGGAGAAGTTCTACAAGAAAAGAAACTGAAGTATGGCTAATTGGGCAGCCCTCTGCAGTACTAAAAACATCCGTATTATCATCAGAGAAGGAAATGATGGCCCTCTTCATGCACTACAGAAATATTAAAAAGCAAGGCATTAGAGAATCATGCTGCTCTACTGCAGATGATGTGCTAGCAGTTTGGAAAAAAGCAGGAATACCAGCAAAACAAAGAGTACATGTAGTAGATAAAATTCAAGGAATACTGAAGGAATGGCAGCTGCTTAAGAAAAACAAAGTAAACAAATTGAAAAGATCACAAAATTTAAATAATAAAGAAGAAAAATGGAAAGATAAACTGGAAAACTTATTTGACATTGCTCATGAGAATGCTAGGGAGCTTATAAAAATAGAAAATGATAAGAAATTCTTGAAAATGCAACGTGAGAAAGGACATCATGGAAAAATGGGTACCATTGATAAGGCTGTTGCTAGAAAAGAGCAAAGAGCAGCAGAAAAGCAACAACATTATGAAAAGAGGAAAGCAGAAGAAGAGATCAAAAGAAAGAAGAATGAAGAGGCTGTCATACTCACCAGTACATCATCAGAATCAGAGGAGAGTAAAAGTGATGAATCTGGTTTCTGTGCTGCACAACCTTCAACATGGAAAAGTAAGGTAGGCAAACGTAGAAAATTGTTTGATGATAAATTATTAGGAAGTCTTGATGTTGCAAAATTGAGTGACAGAAATGCGCGTCTAGTTTTAATGCCAACAATCAGACATCGCTTGAATGGGGCATCTGCGAACAAATAAAATGCATGTGTTTCGATACAACGGCAGCCAATACTGGTCCTAGAAATGGTGCAGCTATTCTTCTAGAACAAAAATTCGACTGATTTATTGTCATATTTGAAATTATGCTGGAAGCTGTTGTTTCAAAGTCTTTATCACCATCTTCTGGCCCAGATATAGTCCTTTTTAAGAAGTTCAGATAAAAATGGTCAAGCATTAATAAGGAGGACTACGAAACAGCATTATCAGATCCAGATATCTATGAAAATATTCATGACATCAAAGATGACATAATTATATTTGCAGCAAATCAACTAGATACATTCCAACCAAGAGACGATTACCTAGAACTATTGCAGTTAACAATTATTTTTTTGGGAGGTGAACCAAAAGGTGGAATCAAATTTAAACATCCAGCGGGACTTCATCGGGCTAGGTGGATGGCCAAAATTACATATTCATTAAAAAATTTTATGTTCAAATCTCAGTTCAAAATTTCAGTAAAAGACAAAAAAGGACTAAAAGACATCTGTCTATTTGCTACTCGGTTATATGTAAAGGCATGGTTTACATCTCCTGTGCCATCTTCCGTTCCTCGTCTTGCTCTGGAATTATTACAGAATCTTGTAGTCTACAAACAAATAAATGACACAATTGCATTTGTTGCTATTAAAAAACTGTTAGGTCACCTCTGGTACCTATCAGAAGAACTGGTAGCCTTGGCCTTTTATGATGATGAAGTGCCTACTGAAACAAAAAACAAAATGGTAAAGGCCTTGCAAAATACAATAGAAACTCTTCCTGCAAAACGGGCTTTTCTAGATCCTGCACTTATTCCAACGAAGAAATTAGAAGAATTTGTCACATCAAATACTCAGATTCTTTACAATAACAGAATTTAGTTCAAAATTTTTACTCAAAGATGCTAAAGAATGGCATAATATTGAAGAGTATAACTTCGCTAAGAAATCTATCAAACAGTGGAAAGTCGTGAATGATATAACGGAAAGAGGAGTAAAATTAATGGATGAATATAATAAAATACTAACACATGACGAAGATCAAAAACAATTCTTGCTACAAGTAGTGAAAAACTACAGGGCTGTTTACCCTGATAGAAAAAGAGAAACATTGATGAAGTAAGGACAGCTAATGTCTCAAATATCATGCTAGTTTAATTATGCATGCTTGTGGTTATGGTAGGAGCTACGGGGGAGCTTTCCACATTAAAAAAAAGCTGTGCGCCTTACACTGTACCTCCTGGGTGGTGTGGAAAAATTTGACAATTTGAGTCATTCTGTCAATTTTTAATTGCTGGTAGCAACCCCTAAAAATTAAAAATTTGCTAAAATATTTTAGGATAGTTGTTTTTATGCTGAAATGAACCATTTAAAGGGTTGAACACATTAAAATATAAAAAAAAAATTTTTACCCCCATATTTGAATCACCCTAATATATATAGTATGTATATATATATATATATGTATATATTATATATATATATATATGTATATTATATGTATGTATATATATATATGTATGTATATTATATATATACATATATATATGTATGTATATTATATGTATATATGTATATATATTATATATGTTAACCCCCCTTTATGGCCCTTTCGGTTCGGATTCGAAGGGGGTTCTAGTTAGGGAGGCAAGCAACGGATATTTCTTCTGATACTTTTCTTCTATAATTTTCTAATTCTTTCTCTGATACTTTATAACTTTTCGACTTTACTAAGTTCCTCTGACGATTTCCCAACTCGAGGGGGAAAATAAAAAGTTTCTCTTACTGTAAATTTACTTCTTAAAAATATACAGGTACTGCTCTGAATTTACAGGGGTAGAGGTTCGACCTCCCTCCCCGCAGCGAGGCTGCTAACCAGGGGAGTCTCTTGCAGTACCAAGGCAGAGTCTCGTAATGAAGTGTCCTTCATTTTACAAATACATGTATAAAATATGCCTGAATGTTGGGGGATGGCAGTTGGAGGTTAAGTTTCCCCCCTTTTAAACACGATCAGGTGTTTGAAAGTTTCCAAATAAAAAATAAAAAAATAAATAAAAATAAAAACTAATCTTATTTTTTTTTTGCCACGTCTTCATTTCTGAAGGCGATATCATTTTTGTTTGGGTTTATTACAATTATGATTTCGATTATGGATTACTTCCCATTCGCTTATGATTGTCCCTTACAATTCTATTAAAGTACATTCTTACATTATATATAAAGTCATTACATTCAATTATAGTTTCATTGAAGTACATTACGTCGTTACCATTCTTACAGTGTTTTATATATATATATATATATATATGGTTAGATTATATGGTTAGATTATATGGTTAGATTATATGGTTAGATTATATGGTCAGATTATATGGTCAGATTATATGGTCAGATTATATATGGTTATTATATATATGGTTATTAGTACAACACAAGTACATGAGACATGACAAGATAATTTATATACATAATATGTTATATTACATTATATGTTATAGATTTGGATCAAGCGAAAGATGTTGTTTATCTTAGAAACGTTCGGTTCTGCTGATTCGCAATTTGAGCATTTAACTACTGTAAGCCTAATGAATGCCTTGAGAGTTGAACGCACTTAAAAAAAATAATAATAAAAAAAATATATGTGGACGTATTTTACATGTACATAATCCAATAGGTTGTGTGCGTAATATAGAGACGCGTAAAATATGGACTGATAGGTTTAGGTATCAGTAGACAATAGGTAGGAAACAACATAACTAATGATGTATAGAGAATGGTTTCTTTTTCTTTTTCTTTTTATTATTATTATTATTATTGTTATTAAGGAATTTACCATACATTCAATACGGAAGATGTCCAACACTAAACACGTGATTCAGTGTTCAAGGTATGGAAAACGTGAAGAGAATTAAGTTACTTTATGACGTCATAGTTATTAAATTTTGTACGTATAATACAAATCATTATTAGGAAGATTTACAAGAACGAATTAGAGGCAAAGAGTTATATGCAATGTGTATGCATAATCTAGGGACGAGGGTGAGATGCAAGACAATCATAATTTATTAATAACTTCTATAACAAATAAAAATGGATACGACTAAACCATAGGTATGGTAGATCGTAGGGTTTTGACACGATCAAGAATAGGAAGCCACAAGTAAAATCATTATCCAAACTCGCGTTAAGCGATTTTGGTTCTTATGTAAAAATGAATATTGATTATTAATTTCATTTTTACATTGCTCTCCCCTTTTTAAAAAAAAACGATATTTATACAATAATCTAATAGGGTACCATTAATACAATACAAATGAGAAAATAACATCCTAACTACTTCAAGTTAGATGACGAATTTTTTTCTTTACATTACAAATTTTTATACAGAACAAGTGAGTTATTATATAATATAAAAAATTCAAAGATTAATACTTCAATTTTATGCAAACAGAATAAAAGGATTAATACATTAATTTGGACAAACAATTAAGTTAGGCAAAGAATGGTATTTTTAATTTAAAAAGAAAATTTCTGTGGGGAAAATTACATACATACTGAATAGTATGTAAAAGGGAAAAATATAAATTGTTTTCCAAAGTTACCCTGATCGTGCAGTCTGTAACTAATTTTATTGACTATTGTAGGTAAAAATCGAATTACGTAATGGATGATGTATAGACCTGTGGTCTAGTGTGTATGTGTGTGTATTAGATACAAAGTGTGTATCTTATAAATTTGAGGGATAGATTAGCGGAGAGGATTCTTAAATGAACTGAATAAACGCCTGAGCAAAAATGTATATATAGTAAGCAAAAATGCGTAGGACTATATAAATAGCATAGTTAGCACTTTCACGCTATGAAATAGTTTATTGTGACATCCAATGATTTTAGCATAAGGTTTGTATATATATATATATATATATATATATAGTGCGCATACATGCGTGTGTATGTGTAGGGATTTGGGAGGTTTTTGAATTAACAAAGTTTAAAAATAATGTATAATAATTTAAGATGGGTTTTAGGGTTATAAAATCTTTTGAGTCAATTATTGTTGTTATTATTATCATTATTATTATTATTATAAAATCCTTTAAGTTCAAGGTAGTATTTAAGTATTTAATTAAATCAGTTCCACGTATTAAGGTAATACAAAGAAATGTACTTAGAGGACTTACAATTGATGAAAGTAAATCTCACGGTTTAAAAATTGAATGTTTGAAGATGGAATTAAATTCGACTAGTAACATTCCTAGCTATATATGAACTATATAAACATTAACCAGAAGTATCGGTACGATAATTGAATTAAGAAAATTAAGAATACAAATTAACAATAGAAACCAATTTATGCATTTTAATGAGCTAAACACAATTTTATAATATTCTAAAAAAAATAAAAGTAAATCGAACCATAGATGAATTTCGATCAGGAATAAAAAAGTTATTGAAATGAAAGGGAAGCATTTCGAACAATCTTTTCTTTTAATAATTTCAATTGAATTTTATATTAAAAATTATTTTTATATAATAAAAAAAAATATTAAAAAGGTTTAATAATTTTTTTTTTTTTTTTTTTATACTTTTTCGTTGAATGTTGATAGAATTTGAATTATTTGATATTTTAGTCTGAAAACTTGTTTGCATATGATAAATACATATGTTTTATTGTGTAGAAGTTTTATTAAAATTAAATGACAAAAAAGAATAAACACAACTGAAATTTAGTGCATGTGCGGTTCTACGGGTAAATTTCCCGACCATACAGAGCAAGATAAATTAGGTACATGATCGATTAATTATTACACTATTTCTGTCATCATATAATCGCAATAATTATAAAACTCGTTACCAACATTTGTAAAAACGGTTTTGGTTGCCAACAATAAAATATGTCATTTTACCTATATATTTTTATACGCAACAATGGCATGAAAAAGAAGACTAATCGATCCATTTCCTTCTTACAACAAAACAAAGAAAGGTTAACGAAAGACGCAACCCGGTCAATTCAGGTTGAATTAAATTCTCTTTACAACACAAAAAAAAGGTTGAATTAAATTGACTGCATTGAAATGACTTGGGACTTAAAAACTGACTTCTTAAAAACTAACTTCTTAAAAACTAACTTCTTAAAAACTAACTTCTTAAAAACTAACTGCTTCAAAACTAACTGCTTCAAAACTAACTGCTTCAAAACTAACTGCTTCAAAACTAACTGCTTCAAAACTAACTGCTTCAAAACTAACTGCTTCAAAACTAACTGCTTCAAAACTAACTGCTTCAAAACTAACTGCTTCAAAACTAACTGCTTCAAAACTAACTGCTTCAAAACTAACTGCTTCAAAACTAACTGCTTCAAAACTGGCTTCTTCAAAACTGGCTTCTGTAATCTCTGGAGCGGTTGTTCCTCTTGGCGCAACCTTCTGACTTGACCTCTTGTCAAGTATTTCTATAAATCTCTGGGGGCGGTTGTCCATCTTGGCGCAACCTTCTGACTTGACCTCTTGCCAAGTATTTCTATGTCTCTGGGGGTGGTTGTCCATCTTGGCGCAACCTTCTGACTTGACCTCTTGTCAAGTATTTCTATAAATCTCTGGGGGCGGTTGTCCATCTTGGCGCAACCTTCTGACTTGACCTCTTGTCAAGTATTTCTATAAATCTCTGGGGCGGTTGTCCATCTTGGCGCAACCTTCTGACTTGACCTCTTGTCAAGTATTCTGAAACTATCTTGACTTGAACGCTTGTCAAGTATTCTGAAACTATCTGACTTGAACGCTTGTCAAGTATTCTGAACTGTAACTTGAACTCTTATCAAGTATTCTTGAAACTTAACTGTCTAACTTGAACGCTTGTCAAGTATTCTGAAACTTAAACTATCTAACTTGAACGCTTGTCAAGTATCTTTATAAATCTCTGGGGTTTGGTTATCCCTTTTGGATGCAACCAACTGAAAACTGATTTGCAACTTATTTGCAACGAAAACTGACTTGCAACTTATTTGCAACGAAAACTGACTTCAAAACTGACTTGCAACTTGTTTGCAACGAAAACTAACTTCAAAACTGACTTGCAACTTCTTTGCAACGAAAACTGACTTCAAAATTGACTTGCAACTTGTTTGCAACGAAAACTGACTTCAAAACTGACTTGCAACTTGTTTGCAACGAAAACTGACTTCAAAACTGACTTGCAACTTATTTGCAACGAAAACTGACTTCAAAACTGACTTGCAACTTCTTTGCAACGAAAACTGACTTCAAAACTGACTTGCAACTTCTTTGCAACGAAAACTGACTTCAAATATCTCTCTAAATCTATAAACTCTCTGTAAACTCTCTCTCTCTCTTAATTTGCAAGTCAATCCAATTCAGTAATTGAAAAAAATTTGCAAACAAAAATATAAAATGTAAACAACATTTCACTCTGGTATTATTATGTTTGGTACATAAAATAAAATTATTCTATACTGAATATAACAGTGAAATTAACTCTTTTTTTCGAAATTAACTCTCTTTTTTTTCGAAATTAACTCTCTTTTTTTTCGAAATTAACTCTTTTTTTTCGAAATTAACTTTTTTTTTCGAAATTAACTCTTTTTTTTCGAAATTAACTCTTTTTTTTCGAAATTAACTCTTTTTTTCGAAATTAACTCTCTTTTTTTCGAAATTAACTCTCTTTTTTTCGAAATTAACTCTCTTTTTGAAATTAACTCTCTTTTTAAAATTAACTCTCTTTTTAAAATTAACTCTCTTTTTAAATTAACTCTTTTACACTAAGAAAAATGTATCACTAGTGTCTGAAGTGTTCACTGTGTTTCTTGTAAATTCTGACTTAATACTCATTATTAACTGTTAATACTGACTTTTCAAGTGTTTATAAATTACTTAAACAAAACAAAATGTACTTAACAAAAGTTCTACTGGCAAAATCCTCAGAGACGTGTCCTGAAGACGTGTCTTGCTGGCCACTTGTTCTTGGATGAAAACTAGGCGTAGAGAACTTGGAGTCGTGACACACCGGTCAAGGGTGGATGTTACGAACTAGAAGTCGTGACACGCCGGTCAAATGGTTTTATCCTGATAAATCTTCTTTTATAAATCTTCTTTTATAAATCTTCTTTTATAAATCTTCTTTTATAAATCTTCTTTTATAAATCTTCTTTTATAAATCTTTTTATAAATCTTTTTATAAATCTTCTTTATAAATCTTCTTTATAAATCTTCTTTATAAATCTTCTTTATAAATCTTCTTTTATAAATCTTCTTTTATAAATCATCTTTTATAAATCTTCTTCTTATCCTGGTAAAGGGTCGCCAGCTGTTAGACCCTTCCTTCTTCTATGTGTTTATCCTGGCTATAGGGTCGCCAGCTGTTAACCCCCCCCCTTTATGGCCCTTTGTCGGTTCGGATTCGAAGGGGGTTCTAGTTAGGGAGGCAAGCAACGGATATTTCTTCTGATACTTTTCTTCTATAATTTTCTAATTCTTTCTCTGATACTTTATAACTTTTCGACTTTACTAAGTTCCTCTGACGATTTCCCAACTCGAGGGGGAAAATAAAAAGTTTCTCTTACGGTAAATTTACTTCTTAAAAATATACAGGTACTGCTCTGAATTTACAGGGGTAGAGGTTCGACCTCCCTCCCCGCAGCGAGGCTGCTAACCAGGGGAGTCTCTTGGCAGTGACCAAAGCAGAGTCTCGTAATGAAGTCTTCTTCATTTTACAAATACATGTATAAAATATGCCTGAATGTTGGGGGATGGCAGTTGGAGGTTAAGTTTCCCCCCCTTTTAAACACGATCAGGTGTTTGAAAGTTTCCAAATAAAAATAATAAAAAAAAATAAATAAAAATAAAAACTAATCTTTTTTTTTTTGTCACGTCTTCATTTCTGAAGGCGATATCATTTTTGTTTGGGTTTATTACAATTATGATTGCGATTATGGATTACTTCCCATTCGCTTATGATTGTCCCTTACAGTTCGATTAAAGTACATTCTTACATTATATATAAAGTCATTACATTCAATTATAGTTTCATTGAAGTACATTACGTCGTTACCATTTTTTCAGTTTTTATATATATATATATATATATGGTTAGATTATATGGTTAGATTATATGGTTAGATTATATGGTTAGATTATATGGTCAGATTATATGGTTAGATTATATGGTCAGATTATATGGTCAGATTATATGGTCAGATTATATATGGTTATTATATATATGGTTGTTAGTACAACACAAGTACATGAGACATGACAAGATAATTTATATACATAATATGTTATATTACATTATATGTTATAGATTTGGATCAAAGCGAAAGATGTTGTTTATCTTAGAAACGTTCGGTTCTGCTGATTCGCCAATTTGAGCATTTAACTACTGTAAGCCTAATGAATGCCTTGTGAGAGTTGAACGCACTTAAAGAAAAAATAATAATAAAAAAAATATATGTGAACGTATTTTACATGTACATAATCCAATAGGTTGTGTGCGTAATATAGAGACGCGTAAAATATGGACTGATAGGTTGATAGGTATCAGTAGACAATAGGTAGGAAACAACATAACTAATGATGTATAGAGAATGGTTTCTTTTTCTTTTTCTTTTTATTATTATTATTATTATTGTTATTAAGGAATTTACCATACATTCAATACGGAAGATGTCCAAACACTAAACACGTGATTCAGTGTTCAAGGTATGGAAAACGTGAAGAGAATTAAGTTACTTTATGACGTCATAGTTATTAAATTTTGTACGTATAATACAAATCATTATTAGGAAGATTTACAAGAACGAATTAGAGGCAAAGAGTTATATGCAATGTGTATGCATAATCTAGGGACGAGGGTGAGATGCAAGACAATCATAATTTATTAATAACTTCTATAACAAATAAAAATGGATACGACTAAACCATAGGTATGGTAGATCGTAGGGTTTTGACACGATCAAGAATAGGAAGCCACAAGTAAAATCATTATCCAAACTCGCGTTAAGCGATTTTGGTTCTTATGTAAAAATGAATATTGATTATTAATTTCATTTTTACATATATATATATATATATATATATATATATATATATATATGTATGTATGTATATTATATGTGTGTGTATATATATATATGTATATTATATATGTATATATATATATATATATATGTATATTAGTGTGGACCAAAAAATGAAGGTTTAAAAATCTTTGTTCCACATGAGTAATGTTATTCCTTTTGCTTACCTTAATCAAATTACAAAATTTGAAACCTCTACGTCAAGTTTTAGGGGTCCTGAGAAAATTGCACTTTTCCTTTTAATGCTGAAAAAATTAGTTTTTCCTCATTTTCATAAGTTCTGCTTTATTTTTTGTTGGAAATTCTTTATGATTCTCGAACTGTTTTGAGCAGGTATTGTTTGTCCTCTTCTTTAGTTGTCACTGCTTGATTAAATTTTTCAATCAATGCAACACCCCGCTCAGCTGTGTCATTTGTCACTCTAAGGGCACGAACTCTAGCACAGCCTCTTTGGTACTCAGGATCTATTCCCCATGTTGATGCAGAATTTTCAGTGAAGAGAGAATTGAGATGTAGAGCATCAAAAAGAGATTTAGTCCTTGAAGTAACAAAATCAGAAATCCTTTTTTCTTTAAAAGAAGCTAGGGTTACCTTTGCTTCTAAACGTTTCAGTCCCTTATTTCTTGGAGGCATTTTGATATTATTTCGCATTTGCTCCTTTTCTTTAAGGGATATGCTTTTGTCAAAGAAGCTTAATCCAACAAGTGTTTCTGAGAGGTACCACAGATGTCGTTCAATGGCATTTTGGGCTTGCTTGATAACACTTGATATCAAAGAATTTTCCTCCATTATTGCAAGATCTTGCAAAAATTTAAGATCAACATTTGGGGCTTCCTCTGGTTGAGAAGCTTTTGCCCAAGATTTTGCGTGTACCAATGCAACAAATAAACAAATTTCTGTTATTGCATCAAGTTCTTTTTTAGTCATCTTAAATTGATTTTGGAGAAGAAAAAGCTTAAATGCATAAATTCCTTTTGCCATCCATCTTGCATGATGGTACGCTCCAGGTCTCTTCAAGGGAGTATTAGAAATGCTTTCTTCTCCAAAAAACAAGAGAACAAGTTGAAAAAATTCTTTATAATCATCTCTTGGCTGTTTAGAGTTGAGTGCCTCCTTCATGATTAAGACTGTTTTGATTTTTTAAATCTTGAACTCTTTCAATTATTCTGCAGCTTTGAGAATCAACAGCAGTTGTGATTTGAGAATGATCCATAAAATCCCATTGAGTTTTGAATCTTTTGAAGATTGGAATATCAGGTTCAGAGGAATGGCCCATAGAAGTCCGGAAGACTTGAGATAGGACAATCTCATAAATATGGTGTCTGCAGGCTAAATATAAAAGCTCTTTTCCAAGTTCTTGTTCAATTTTAGTGCAAGCTCCAGCATGGATTCCGGTATTGGATGCTGTTGTGTCAAATGACAGCCCAATAATTCTCTGGGTAATATCATGTTCTTGCAGGAGAGAAATGCAAACATGAGCCATCTCCGTACCCATGCCAGCAGTGACTTTAGGAATTCCCAGCAATTTCTCTTCACCATTCCCACTGACTAACACTGCAACAACAGCATAAGACATAGCTGCATCTCGATTGGAAAGATTCATTCTATCATAGGCTGCTACAACATTTTTGTCAATAGGCTTTGACTTTTTAGGAGCCAACATTTTCTTTTTAAATTGCTCTTCAGAGGGACCTTGAAAATTCATTTCAAGGTTGTCGTCATTAGTTGATGATGATGATGATGATGTGAAATCATCTCTATTGGCAGGCAAGAATGATCTTTTAGATCGCTTCTGCTCTTTGAGGCTCTTTCACACACTAATTCTTCACGATGAAGCCTTCTTTTCTCTCTTTTTGCAAGAATTTGGTCTACTGTACCCATGCTACTTTGTGTAGGATCTTCTTGCTGGCTTAAGTAGAAAAGCTTGTCTTCTTCATTTGACATCATCAAAAGGGCATTAGAGTGACCAATATCAAGAATTTCAGCCTTAATTTCATCTTTAAACATAGCTTCTTGAATACGGCATTTTTCCTCGGGCCTTTTTCTGTTTTTCATCAATTTATCATAACAGCTTATTAAAGAGTCAATCTTTCGGATGGCACTGTCTCTACGCATTGTGGGAATCCTGGCTTTCTCCCAGTAGGTCATCACTTCATCTAAGCAAAGATTAATGGATCTTCTTCGTCCCAATTTTTCCTCTTTTTGATGGAAGAAATATTTTTGCAAAACTTGCAGTTTTGTAGGTAAGCGGCAACAAAGTATATCTTTATTTAAATAGCCAATGAGCCAAACTTTAGTTTTAGAACGAGTAGCCATTTTTAGTTTAAAAAATTAAATTTCTGAAATAGTAAAATAAACCAGTTAAATTAGGAGATAAAAAGGATAACTAAAAGGTTCAAGCCAATTAGGCAAAGCCTTTAATTTAGAGTTGACCAATTAAGGATATATATTTTATCCAAAATTTTTGTTTTCCTTATTAATAATTTTCTCTGAAATAATGATCTAAGATTGTTTTTGTACTCTATTAACACCAAAATTTCTTAAATAAGAAGAAATTTTTTCATAAGTTGCAACTCAAGAGTTGAGTTGATCATTGATGTTCTAAGCACACCTATTCATTGGAAAATTTTTATAAGTCATTAAATCTCGGGACCCCTAAATATTCTCATATTTGACCAAAATTTTGCTGACATGTCTATCTGGTCCAAAGGAAAAAGGGCATTAATGTGGAACAAGGATTTCTTCAACTTTATAATTTACCCCCCATTTTGGTCCACACTAATGTATATATATATATTATATGTATATATATATGTGTATTATATGTATATACAGGGTGAGTCAAAAGTAGCGCCCGATTTCTGTTTTTCGGCTGCAATTGTGCATCGATCACGAGGGAGGGCACTTTGAAAATTGCAAGTAAAACAGCTTGGTACAGTTCCGTAATAATTTTCCCCCGAATAAATGGTTAGAGAAACATGTCATTCATTTATTTCTACCTTCTTGTACACTGTAATACAAATGGCAAACAAACAATCAACTGACAGAAATCGGGCGCTACTTTTGACTCACCCTGTATATGTATATGTATAATACATGTATATATGTATAATATATGTATATATGTATATATGTATAATATATATATACTTACTTACTTCGTAGCCCCCGGGTTCTCTTATGCGAACCCGGCGGCACTCAGGTATCCCGCTACCACCGTGGGACGGGTCCATAGGTCTCGTAGAGAGGTAATGTTGGAGTTGTCTCTTTGCTGAGAGAGAGTGTGGCAGTGTAAGAGTAGGTGTTCTGTGTCCTCGGTGGAGGTAGCATTTTTGACAGGTGGAGGTGTCAGCTAGGTGGAGTCTGTGTCTGTATTGTTGGAGGGAGGGGTGATGGCCTGAACGGAGCCTGGCCAGAGTAACTCTTGTTTTCCTTGGGAGGGTTTGTTCGCTCTGATGGACTACAGGGGGAGTATCGTGAAGGACAGTGTTGTGTGGTTGGTCGAGTAGGTATTTCCGGGTAAATTCTGTGTGGAGATGTTTAATGGGGTTGATGTTTAGTGGAGGAGGGGGGATATTGTTCAGTAGCTGTGAATAGTGAG
>JAJOZX010004321.1:0-20000 GCA_023014485.1 Bathynomus jamesi | reverse complement strand
GGACGCTCTACCATTATGCTACGGCCCTCACTCAATCACAAATCGAAATTCTCCCAAATAGGGCAGAAACCAATGCCCTCAGAGAGCACCTCGCAAATCGTGAATATGCGCAAATAACTGCAATGACCGCGCAGTATATAAATGAATAGAAACGACATAAGTATTAAGGAACGTTTCTGCCACACGAGGAGGAGAGATAACGAAATAATGAAAATGAGGCGAACCGCCTGGAATCGAACCCAGGGCCTTCCAATTGCCGGTCGGACGCTCTACCATTATGCTACGGACCTCACTCAATCACAAATCGAAATTCTCCCAAATAGGGCAGAAACCAATGCCCTCAGAGAGCACCCTCGCAAATCGTGAATATGCGCAAATAACTGCAATGACCGCGCAGTATATAAATGAATAGAAACGACATAAGTATTAAGGAACGTTTCTGCACACGAGGAGGAGAGATAACGAAATAATGAAAAATGAGCGAACCGCCTGGGAATCGAACCCAGGGCCTTCCAATTGCGGTCGGACGCTCTACCATTATGCTACGGACCTCACTCAATCACAAATCGAAATATTCATTTATATACTGCGCGGTCATTGCAGTTATTTGCGCATATTCACGATTTGCGAGGGTGCTCTCTGAGGGCATTGGTTTTCTGCCCTATTTGGGAGAATTTCGATTTGTGATTGAGTGAGGTCCGTAGCATAATGGTAGAGCGTCCGACCGGCAATTGGAAGGCCCTGGGTTCGATTCCCAGGCGGTTCGCCTCATTTTTCATTATTTCGTTATCTCTCCTCCTCGTGTGCAGAAAGTTCCTTAATACTTATGTCGTTTCTATTCATTTATATACTGCGCGGTCATTGCAGTTATTTGCGCATATTCACGATTTGCGAGGGTGCTCCTCTGAGGGCATTGGTTTCTGCCCTATTTGGGAGAATTTCGATTTGTGATTGAGTGAGGGCCGTAGCATAATGGTAGAGCGTCCGACCGGCAATTGGAAGGCCCTGGGTTCGATTCCCAGGCGGTTCGCCTCATTTTTCATTATTTCGTTATCTCTCCTCCTCGTGTGCAGAAAACGTTCCTTAATACTTATGTCGTTTCTATTCATTTATATACTGCGCGGTCATTGCAGTTATTTGCGCATATTCACGATTTGCGAGGTGCTCTCTGAGGGCATTGGTTTCTGCCCTATTTGGGAATTTCGATTTGTGATTGAGTGAGGTCCGTAGCATAATGGTAGAGCGTCCGACCGGCAATTGGAAGGCCCTGGGTTCGATTCCCAGGCGGTTCGCCTCATTTTTCATTATTTCGTTATCTCTCCTCCTCGTGTGCAGAAACGTTCTTAATACTTATGTCGTTTCTATTCATTTATATACTGCGCGGTCATTGCAGTTATTTGCGCATATTCACGATTTGAGAGGGTGCTCTCTGAGGCATTGGTTTCTGCCCTATTTGGGAGAATTTCGATTTGTGATTGAGTGAGGTCCGTAGCATAATGGTAGAGCGTCCGACCGGCAATTGGAAGGCCCTGGGTTCGATTCCCAGGCGGTTCGCCTCATTTTTCATTATTTCGTTATCTCTCCTCCTCGTGTGCAGAAACGTTCCTTAATACTTATGTCGTTTCTATTCATTTATACTGCGCGGTCATTGCAGTTATTGCGCATATTCACGATTTGCGAGGGTGCTCTCTGAGGGCATTGGTTTCTGCCCTATTTGGGAGAATTTCGATTTGTGATTGAGTGAGGTCCGTAGCATAATGGTAGAGCGTCCGACCGGCAATTGGAGGCCCTGGGTTCGATTCCCAGGCGGTCGCCTCATTTTTCATTATTTCGTTATCTCTCCTCCTCGTGTGCAGAAACGTTCCTTAATACTTATGTCGTTTCTATTCATTTATATACTGCGCGGTCATTGCAGTTATTTGCGCATATTCACGATTTGCGAGGGTGCTCTCTGAGGGCATTGGTTTTCTGCCTATTGGGAGAATTTCGATTTGTGATTGAGTGAGGTCCGTAGCATAATGGTAGAGCGTCCGACCGGCAATTGGAAGGCCCTGGGTTCGATTCCCAGGCGGTTCGCCTCATTTTTCATTATTTCGTTATCTCTCCTCCTCGTGTGCAGAAACGTTCCTTAATACTTATGTCGTTTCTATTCATTTATATACTGCGCGGTCATTGCAGTTATTTGCGCATATTCACGATTTGCGAGGGTGCTCTCTGAGGGCATTGGTTCTGCCTATTTGGGAGATTCGATTTGTGATTGAGTGAGGTCCGTAGCATAATGGTAGAGCGTCCGACCGGCAAATTGGAAGGCCCTGGGTTCGATCCCAGGCGGTTCGCCTCATTTTTCATTATTTCGTTATCTCTCCTCCTCGTGTGCAGAAACGTTCCTTAATACTTATGTCGTTTCTATTCATTTATATACTGCGCGGTCATTGTAGTTATTTGCGCATATTCACGATTTGCGAGGGTGCTCTCTGAGGGCATTGTTTCTGCCCTATTTGGGAGAATTTCGATTTGTGATTGAGTGAGGTCCGTAGCATAATGGTAGAGCGTCGACCGGCAATTGGAAGGCCCTGGGTTCGATTCCCAGGCGGTTCGCCTCATTTTTCATTATTTCGTTATCTCTCCTCCTCGTGTGCAGAACGTTCCTTAATACTTATGTCGTTTCTATTCATATATATATATATATATATATAATATATATATATATACACACATATACATATACAGGCCTGGATTTAGCTATAGGCGAACTAGGCGATCGCCTAGGGCCTCGCGCCAAAGGGGGCCTCGCTCAAGCCGTTTTGCGCGTTCTGTTCAAGTGATATTAATGATTTAGAACTCTATGAAAAACTTAAAGTACTTTGCAGGTTTATACCTGAGAAAACAGATCTCGGAAATGCCCTTGTTTATATAGTGCAAAAACAACTAAGTGAGATTTATCCTGATGTTTATGTTGCACTTTGAATAGTATTAACCATCCCAGTTACTGTTGCTTCGGCTGAAAGAAGTTTCTCGCATCTCAAACTTATTAAAACATATTTGCGTTCCACCATGTCTGAAGTGAGATTGCAATCATTAGCTATGTTATCAATAGAAAACGATATTACAAATTCATTAGATTATTCTCAATTAATTGAAGAGTTTAGCTCGAAGAAAAGTAGAAAAGCATTGCTGTACTATTCAAGGAGTATCTGAACCAAATATTAAAGCATTAATATTTAGCTTGATAAGTTGATCGCTCACTATTATAAAAAATGAAATGTCAACATCTCTTATACATCACACATGAAAAACGGTTGTATACTATGGAAAGTCATTACCTATAATATTATATAAATCTTAGAAATCATTGTCTTATATTTTTTATACAAATCTTGATTCATATTATAATTTATACTTATTTGTATGGTTTATTTATATTTCTTATACAATTTCCATGCGTGATTATTTTGGTTTGGTTTAATTTTTAAGTGCTGGCATAGTTCTGTCTATGCGGGATTCTAATATTGCTGGTATAGTACCGATAATTAAGTCCATATTTTCATATATATAGGCCTAAGGCCTCGCAACTTCTAAATCCGACCCTGTGTGTGTGTGTGTGTGTGTATATATATATATATATATATATATATATATATATATATATATATATATATATATATATAATGTGTATATATATATATATAATATATATATATGTATATATATATATATATATAATATATATATATATATATATCGAATCAGGCGAGTTTGTTTAAAACAATTTGTCTAAAATACAATTTGTCTAAAATACAATTTGTCTAAAATACAATTTGTCTAAAATACAATTTGTCTAAAATACAATTTGTCTAAAATACAATTTGTCTAAAATACAATTTGTCTAAAATACAATTTGTCTAAACAAACAATTTAATATAATATGGCATACAAATTGTTGCCTGATGTACAATGCTATTTATTACTTGCCACGCCCCATCTTAAAAGGTTACCTCTTGTGCGGAATAGTACATCGAAATCAGTTATCCTGGAACCCATAACCCGGTTAGGATAGGTTAGGTTATGAAATAAAATCAACCCATTTTCAATCTTTTCATCCTCACTCCAAATTTATCAAGCAGACAAATGCATTTCTAGTTATCTTCAGTTATTAGTCAAATTGTATTTTAGACAAATTATTTTTAGACAAACTATTTCGATGTACTATTCCGCACAAGAGCTAACCTTTTAAGATGGGGTGTGGCAAGTAATAAATAGCATTGTACATCAGGCAACAATTTGTATGCCATATTATATTAAATTGTTTGTTTAGACAAATTGTATTTTAGACAAATTATTTTTAGACAAATTGTATTTTAGACAAATTGATTTTAGACAAATTGATTTTAGACAAATTGATTTTAGACAAATTGTTTTAGACAAATTGATTTAGACGAATTGTTTTAGACAAATTCTCCTAGACGCATATACACACACACACACACACACACACACACACACATATATATGTGTATATATATATATATGTGTGTGTGTGTGTGTGTGTGTGTGTGTGTGTATATATGAGGGGAATCCAAAAAGTTTCCAGAAAAGTTTAATAATTCAATCATTTCAAATCAGAATTTAATGAATTCTTGTTTTGACATGAATTTGGACCTTCATACATATTAGGCCATGCTAAGACTTACACAACCTTGGTGACAGTGCTTTAAGATGGAGTTAAAAAGAACCCTATTTTTCATGGCAATGGAAATCTCAAAATTCGAGTGGAGAGCTAACATTAAATTCCTAACAAAACTTAAATGGAAACCACCACAAATACTTGATGCCTTACGTGAAGTTTATGGAGATGAAGCACCTAAGAAATCAGTCATTTATGACTGGATCAAAATGGGTCAAGAGGTTCTTAATGATAACCAAAGGAGTGGAAGGCCATCAACATCAATTAATGAAGAAACTGTTGTTGCTGTTCGGTCACTAGTCGAAAAAGATCGTCGAATTTCCTGTGAAATAATAGCTAATGAGGTGGGTATCTCTCGTGGTTCTGCTCAGTCCATTTTGGTGGATACCTTAGAACTTAGCAAACTTTCTGCTCGGTGGGTGCCTAAAGCGTTGCGCCAAGAACAGTTTGACCAAAGGGCTAGTCTTTCTGTTGATCTTTTGAATCGAATGGAAGTTCATGAAGATTGTATTCTATTTATGGATCTAAATGGTGAAAATGGGTAAGAAGAAGGATTTAACACTAACTGAGAAAAGAAAAATAGTCAAGTCACTCGCTGAAAATATAAAATCTATTGAAATTGCGAAGCAGTTTGGCAGAGCTTATCGAACTGTAAACAAGTTTGTAGCGGAGGGTACCAAACTGAGGCAGTGAAGTGATAAAGGAGCTATAAGAAAAGTGACAAGGCGGCAGATATCTGTAATCAAGGGCAAATTGCAAAGCATCCATTGTCCTCAAGTAAAGAGGTTTTTGAGCAGGCTGGCATACATAATGTACCAAGAACATCTCGGTGTGGAATCCTCCAAACAATTGGCAAGACGTGTAAACCTACGATTCAGTCACCATTAACACCCAGGTACAAGAAGCAGCGTGTTGAATGGGCGCGTCAGTACGTGAAAACAGATTTTAATACTCTATTGTTAACCGATGAATGAAGAGCAACCCTTGAGGGATCTGATGGTTGGTCAAGAAGATGGATTGCTAAGGGTCAATCTCTACCATGGAATGAGGTTTTCTTTTAGAAAGTTTGTGCAAGACTGGGCATTCATTTTTACACCATCAGGCACTCTGTATTGGACAGCTACTTCATTGCCTATCAATCCTGCCCAAAACATGACAATACCTCCACCTTGTTGGCATCGTAATCTCGATGGTAGAAATTGGCTCTCAGCAATCCATCTTCTTGACCAAACATCAAGTCCCTCAAGGGTTGCTTTTCATTCATCGGTGAACAATACAGTATTAAAATCTGTTTTCACGTACTGACGCGCCCATTCAACACGCTGCTTCTTGTATCTGGGTGTTAATGGTGACTGAATCGTAGGTTTACACGTCTTGCCAATTGTTTGGAGGATTTCACATCGAGATGTTCTTGGTACATTATGTATGCCAACCTGCTCAAAAACCTCTTTACTTGAGGACAATGGATGCTTTGCAATTTGCGCTTGATTACAGATATCTGCCACTTTGTCACTTTTCTTATAGCTCCTTTATCACTTCACTGCCTCAGTTTGGTACCCTCCGCTAAAAAATTGTTTACAATTCGATAAGCTCTGCGAAACTGCTTCGCAATTTCAATAGATTTTATATTTTCAGCGAGTGACTTGACTATTTTTCTTTTCTCAGTTAATGTTAAATCCTTCTTCTTACCCATTTTCACCATTTAGATCCGTAAATAGAATCATTGCTTAATAATTTGGAACACAATATTTTACATATTTTTCAATAAAATGAGATAATTATTTTAATTATCAAAATATTTTATCGAAAGGAATACCATCAATTCCTGCTATATATAGTAGGGTGACACTTATTTTCGAAAGTTTGAATTTTTATCGGGACGGGTGCGTTTCTGGTTCCATTTTGTCAAAAAATATCGTGTGTAAAATATTTTTGAAATAAAACAATATTTAGAACTGCCTCAATACGGTCAAAGTTTGTATATTTTCTCGAAAAGTAGAAATTTTAGATCATGATGTTCTATGCCTCTAGCAAATAAAATATCACTTCTAGTTTGTTCAAGCTACTAATCTTGACCTAAAACATATAACTGGACTTCATACTTTCAACTCTAGGTCCCCCTCAACTCGAGTATTAGCCCCTCAAGGGGGGGGGGGTATCATGGGCGCCCATCTCCCTCTCATTGTTGCCTACTTTGCAGAGGTCACGCTGGACTTGCGGGCGGTTGGGAAGTCACAGCGGTGCTTCTCGACCACTTGTAAGAGGAACTGCCTTTGGTCTTCACTCTTGGTAAGGGCCAGGTTGAAAGACTGCATCAACGCCACCCCGCGCTCCGCGAAGTCATTGACAACTTGAAGGGCCTGGACTCGGCGGGATGCGGCGATGAAGGCTGGGTCCGTCCGCCACTCCTCCGGATCCTTGAGCAGGAAGGTGGTGCTGATGTCCAGAACCTTGAAGAACTCCTTTGATGTAGTCGTTGTGAACTTGGCCAATGTATTGTTGGTGATTGAGGCGGTGGACAGGTCCACATTGATACGCCGCGGGGGATCCTCTGATCCTTCCTCTTCTTCCATCGCTTTAATCATCTCCCGCTTTGTCGCCAAGTCGATACCCTCGTCGAAGATGGCCAGGGTGACGAGGCGCTCGCTCAAGTACCATAGGTGCCTGGCGAAGACTGTCGCCGTCGCCTTGGCCACCGCTGAGTCCGGATAATAGACGAGGGCCTTGAGCAGCGCGAGGTCCGCGGCTGGGGCCGTTGCCGGGAGCGGCGCTTTGTACCAGGCCGTCACGTAGATGGACACGGCGAAGATGGTGAATCGCCGGATTCCAGCCGCTTCGCCTGACGACATCTGAAACTGTTCCCGGAACAGGAACAGTTTGATGGCATAGATGACTTTTGCCATCCAGCGCGCGCGATGGAAGGCGCCGGGACGAGCGAACCGGGCACCCCGCTTGTTCGGACCGCCCAGCACAATTACAGAGAGCTCCAGAAGTTCCCTGTAGTCATCACGTGGATGTTGACCGTCGAGGAGGCGGCTGAATTCGATCAGCAGGTCGTCGCGGGCGTCCTTCAGGTGCTGCGGCATGGTTCCATCCTCGAAGGGCTTCGCTTTGGTTTGATCGATGAAGTCCCACTGGGCGGCGAATCGTTTGAACAGGAGGATGTCAGGACCAGTAGAGGGACCGAGGCACGCCGTGAATGCCTTCTCGCACACCAGTTCGTGGATGTGGTGGCGGCAAGCCAAATGAAGCACTGTCTTCTCGAGTTTCTGCTCAATGATATAGCAAGCTCCTCCTGAGAGTCCTGTGTTTGAGGCGGTGGTGTCAAAAGAGAGGGCACAGATCCGTCCCTTGATGTCCCAATCCTCGAGGGCAGAGAGGACGGCTTCCGCCATGGCGCGGCCGGTGCCGTCGGGGAGGCTGGGCACAGCCAGAAGCTTGTCGACGTTCTCCCCAGACACCAGAACTGGAAGGCGATCTTCAGCAGGGCCTCCATCAGCCGCTGGTACGATTTTCCCGTCCCAGTGAACGGTCAGCGGCACAGTAGGATGGAAGGCTGCCTTCATTTCCGCTGCTGCCATAGCACGGAACTTTGCTCGGTCGCGGCGGGAGGATTCGCGGTTCAAGACCAGCTCCTCAGGGTCGTGGCCCAAGCTCCTCGCAGCCGCCGACAGCAAAAAAACACCTCGGTCGGTAAGTTTCGTCCGATCCATCGCTGCGGAGAGATCAGGGGTGATCATCTTTTTCGACGCGCGGAATCGCTTGGGTGGTAAAGGGGTCGTAGATGCTTCTGCATTCGACGTGGACGGGCCCGGGAGAGAGAGCTCTTCCTCTTCTTCTCGGCGACGACGCCGTGTCGGTGACCGAGTCGGGCTGCTTGCACCTGAGCTGGAGCTCGATGCCAGTTCGACGAGTTCTTCTCGGCTCTCTCTGTTCGCCCTTTCATCATCTTGCCGGCGGCTCCTTTCCGCTTCCTGTCTCCTCGCACGCTCCTCCTCAGTGTGCAGCATCATGTCACGTGTGGAGGAGATGCGGCCGCGCCGCACCTCGGCCCTTTGTCCCGTCAGGAACTCCCTGTCCTCTTCGATTGTGATCATCGACATCGCCTGTTCGTGTGCGATGTCGAAGAGGCGGTCAAGGGATGAGAGGAACTCGCCTCGTTCCTGATTTGGGTCACAGTGCGCCGTTTCGAGTTCTTGTTCAGAGCCCGCCACTTCTCGTACATTCGGAGAACCTTGTCCCTTGCGCGTTGGTCTTTCTGCGTAGGAATACGGGACCGCTCCCAGAATTCCTTGACTGCGGTCACTGTCTCAGCGGCTGCTTCCTTGATCGGCTTCTTGACGTCAAGGTGAAGGTGGAAAAAGTACTGAAGCGCCTGCTTTCCCGTAGGCAGCATGCTTCCTGTGATGCTGTGGTCCACGGTCCCCAGGAGATAGACTGCTGTTTTAGATCTTCTTGCCGAAGCCATCACGTCGTTTCAGAACTCACTGAAAAAGAGAATGAAACACTGTTAGTGTTGGCAAAACTCGTCCCAACCCATTTTCTACTTAGAATAACATGTTCTTTCGCCTGTATCAATATTTGGATAAACTCGTGTTACACCCTGTATAATACCTCATTTTAGTCTTCTGTACACCAGTGCGGAAGACTAAACCAACGACTCTGACCGTCCGTCTGTCTGTCTGTTATCATTTTTCAACTCAAAACTACAGCAGCTATCGAAACGAAAACTGACATGATA
This sequence comes from Bathynomus jamesi, assembly GCA_023014485.1. Lineage (NCBI taxonomy): Eukaryota > Metazoa > Arthropoda > Malacostraca > Isopoda > Cirolanidae > Bathynomus > Bathynomus jamesi. The sequence continues at coordinate 10,575 of JAJOZX010004321.1, read as the reverse complement.
ACAGAACGCCATGAGTACTTTTCGACAAAAAGTATAAACTTTGACCTCGTTGAGGCAGTTCTAATTATTATTTTATTTCAAAAATATTTTACACACAATGTTTTTAGACGGAATGACACCAGAAATGCGCCCGTCCTGATAGAAATTCCCAAAAAATGAAAAACACCCCAAATAAGTGGCACCCTAATATATAGTGATTATTTGCTACAAATTTCATTGAAATCGGGGAAAAACTTTTGAAAACATTGGAGAAAATGTAATCTGCTTAATAATTTAGAACGCAGTGTATATATATTATATATATATATATATATATATATATATATATATGATATGAATAAAACCACGAAGGAAAGGAAACACAAAACGGTGCTCAAGCGCTTTCGTCTAATGACATCCTGAGGATGTCATTAGACGAAAGCGCTTGAGCACCGTTGTGTGTTTCCTTTCCTTCGTGGTTTTATTCATCATAAATATTTTTCACGTGTTACTTTCGTTAAATAATTTTCATATATATATATATATTATATACAGGGCGTCCCAAAAAAATGTATACACACTTAAATAATTATAAAGGCAGTGTTTATTAAATACATTTCATTTTCAAAATGTAATAGAATCTACAGACATTATTTAATTGTTTTGTCAATGCCTGTTTTCAAACTGACATCCGTTCTGGTCCAGGCACTGCTGATAACGCGAAGCAATGGAATCGCAAACATCACGAAACATTTCGTTTGGTATTTGTGTGCATTCTCGTTCAATGGCTGCTCTCAATTCAGCGACTGTTGCAGGTTTTATAGTGTAGACTTTGTCTTTTAAGTATCCCCATAAAAAAAGTCTAGTGGTGTGAGGTCTGGTGAACGCGGAGGGTGTTCTACGAAACCCCTTCGTTCAATCCACATCCACATCGTGCCAAGTACCACTCGCAATACTCCACTCTTCGGTCTGGATCATCTTCATTAATAGCATGGACTAATCTTGGAATGTAACTTTTCCATTGACAGCGCTTCAAAATGCGTTGGACAGACGATTCTGAAATTCCTACCTCACGACTCGCTTGCCACACAGATTTTCTTGGACTTTGGTGATACGTTTCCAGTACTCTTTCTTGCTTTGTGGGGCTTGTCGATGTCCGTGGTCTTCCGGAACGCTTCTTGTGGACATTCTGAACAGTTCCATCAGCTTCAAACTTATCTCTAATTCGAGTGATGGTAAGTCACGTTGGTGGATCTGTTTGAAACTCCCTCCTAAACTGTCTTTGCACTTCAACTGCGTTTTCACACTTCCAGTAGCATTTTAGAATGAATTTCCTTTGTTCAAAGCTTAGTCTGACTGCCATTATTAATTCTAATGGGTTTAACTTGGAAAGAAAGAAACATCAATTGAGCTATCAGCTGTTAAAGTGTGTGTACATTTTTTTGGGACGCCCTATATATATATATATATATAGTCGACCCTCGACTTAGTAATTAATCCGTTGCGAGATGAGTTACTTAACTCGAAAATGATGTAAGTCGAACCCCAAAATATATGTAAATCGGGTAATCCATTCCAGGACCCCAAAAAAGTATTGAAAATAATAAAATAATTAAATTTTTTGATAAAAACAGTGTATATAAACAGAATTATAATGGTAATTAATAATTATTATTAAGAAATACCATCTGTAAAAGAAAATTTCTGTCACTTATTTTAAAATTGTAAATAAAATTTTAGCACTGTTTTTATTTATTATTGCACAAAATTATTTAATTAGTGAAGCACTGGTTCTAATTCTTTGCACATTTTATTAAGTCACAGAAAAAAATTATAGCGTGTTATTTCATCAATGTTTCAACTTCACACAGGCACTTTTTTTATCTTAGATTATTTAATAATTTCACATTTATTAAACTCCATACTGTATCACTTTATATAATGCACAGTAAAAATAACAATGAAATAATGTGAAATACCTGGCATCCTGCCAGTGAGTGGTCACCCACTGCATTTGCGATTACACAGCTATTACGCAACATGAAATAATTACGTAAGACGAATCAATTACAGTCAATGGGGGGGCTTCTCATAACTCAAAATTACGTAAGACAGTGACAACGTAAATCGAGGGTCGACTGTATATATATGATGCAAACCCACAAAAAGAAAATTATTTCAATGCTTTTCATGTATTCAGAAGTACACCTCATCAGGGAATATGCAACCTGATGAAGTGTACTGCTGAATACACAAAAGGCCTTGGAATAATTTTTTTTTCCTTGTGGGTTTGCATTATTCATATATATATATATATATATTTTATAAATTTTGTTTCATTTCAACCTGGAAAATGCCTGGAATTTGGTTTCATGCATTGGCTTGTCACCCTGCATATGGTGGTTTACTTTCCAAACTTCAAATTTAGAACACACGTGCTACAGTATGAATAATCTCTGCTTCTTTGATGGACATCTGCCAGATACCCGAGATTATGATCACTGCTGTGATGCAACTAGTTACTTGGTAATCACTATTTTTTTTAATAATTGTAATGGTAATTAGTTACATTTTCTGGCTGAGTAATTGTAACTGTAACTAGTTACAAAAATTCATTAATACTTGTAACTTCTGCTAGTTACTTTTTTCTGTGAGAGCAAGAAGTCAGTATCTATTTCTTTCACAAGCCTTGTTTAATGTACATATTATGCACAGTGCAAGTTTATTAACATGTATCCACTGTGTATATGCTAAAACTTTTTGTTAAATGACAATCAATTTGAAACGAACACACTGAGCCAGTATTACTTATTAGTGAGAAGTACTTGTATGAAGATAAGTTACTTTTTTCAGACAGTAACTGTAACAGTGAGGGTTGTTCAAAAAGTAAGTTTGCAAGGTGTTTTGAAGAAACTGTTTTTATTACAAGGCAAGTAATTATTACAAGTATTTCAACAACTTATTACTATTACTACTTTTCTACATAATCATCAAATGTATTCAAGCATTTGTCTTAGTGTGGGACAAGCTTTCTGATGTCAGTTGAGTAAAATGTAGGGACTTTCTGCGTCAGGATCATTTTGAAATTGTTTACCTCCGAGGTGTTCCTTTAGGGCTGGAAACAAATGGAAGTCACTTGGTGCAAGGTCAGGACTTTGGGAGGGATGATCCATGACTTCCCAGTCACCCCCCCCCCCCCCCCCCCCATAGTCCTGACCTTGCAGCAAGTAACTTCCATTTGTTTCCAGCCCTAAAGGAACACTTCGGAAGATCCTGATGCAGGACCCTACATTTTACTCAACTGGTATCAGGAAGCTTATCCCACACTAAAACAAATGCTCGAATATGTTTGATGATTATATAGAAAAGTAGTAATAAGTTGTTGAAATACTTGTAATAATTACTTCCCTTGTAATAAAAAAATTTCTTCAAAATACCTTGTAAACTTACTTTTTGAACAACTCTTGTAGTTACTTTTTTTGAACAGTAACTGTAATTAGTTACAAAAAAAGTTAGTCACAACACTGGTCATGATACAATTGTTTTAACTTAAACTCACAGATAAAAAAGTCCAAAGAGGTTAAGTTGGGTGATTGAGGTGGCCTCTCCAGCACTGAAATACATCAACATGAATGAGATTCACATAAATTGATGTTTGGTATGCTATCTCGCAGGACTGCATAATCAATTAATTTTTCTTTGATTATACAATGACTGGAGCAAATTATATACATAATATAGGCATTTTTTCTTCTTCAATTAAGGGCTACTGTAGTTGACATGAAGTATAACACTAGGCAACAAATTTCAACTTTTTTTTTGTTACAGACACGTGAACTACTGATTCCTACTAAAGCGCTGATGCTGATTTCAGATCTGATATCAAAATTTCTCTATCACATCCAGATTTTGTGTAACCGAAAACCCCTATTTTTCATTTTTTTTTCTCACCCGCTTCTATTACGAAAGCCGTCTAAGCTACTTTTCCGTGCCACGTTTTATGTTAAGCATACTTAAATAATTAGTGAACAGGGATGTCTTTCCTCCTTTATTCTGGCTTAAGACAGACAGCGGAATTCCGCTGGCGGAGTTACCACCCCTGCGCCCAACCATCCACCCAAAGCGCGTTAGTATTTTGTTGTTACTACTGAAAGGCAAATTCCTGTTCTTAAGTGAAACTTTGGTGTGTCCTCTTCCTTTGTCGCTTGTAGGATGACGAGCTCTCCTTCTGCAGGAACCAACAATAATCTCCCATCATATTTGGGTTGAAATTACCTTGGTATCTGTTTTCCATAACTGAGATCTGTTGGTGGAAGCGCTCACCATGCTCGTCACTTACAGCCCCAAGGTTGGCCGGGAAGAAGTCAAGATGAGAATGTAAAAAATGAATTTTCAAAGACATTCTGCATCCCATTATTTCATAAGATTTAAGCATGTTTTCTACGAGTTTACGGTGGTTTTCAATAAAATTTTTGACAACTTCAACGAAAGATGTCCATGCTCCTAGTTCATTCTCATTTAGGTTAGATGGAAACGATGAGTCGTGGATGACACTGCGGATCTGTGGTCCAGTGAAAACTCCAGCTTCTAGCTTAGCATCTGTCAATATTCCTTTGAATTTATCCTTTAAATATTGGAAACCACTACCTTGATGATCCATACCCTTCACAAAATTTTTCATAAGGCCAAGTTTAATGTGAAGTGGTGGAAGATGTACTTTCTGAGGGTCAATAAGTGCTGGGTGTTTCACATTGTATTTACCAACAACATGTTCAGTTCTAGATGGCCAATCATGTTTTTTGTAGTGGTTTTTGTCATCTCTGCTGTTCCATAGACACAAAAAGCACATATGCTTTGTGTAGCCCAACTGTAACCCAAGAAGTAATGATACAACTTTAAGGTCGCCACAAATATTCCATGTGTGGTCCTTATATTTGATGAGTCTTAGCAGCAGTTTCATCGATTCATAAGTCTCATTAAGGCCAGTGGCATGTGCTACAGGTATTGAAGGTTTTTCATTGCCATTGTGCAGTAATACAGCTTTAAGGCGGCTAGCTTTACTAGAGTCAATGAACAGTCTCCATTCTTTTGGATCATAGCGACAGCCAATCCCTTGCATCAGACCACTGATATCGTGGCAGAAACAAATGTTTTCTTCCTGTAAGTAAAATGATGAAAACTGCAAATGGCGATGGCGGAAATGGGAAACTTTGGTGTTTGGTTGGAGAAGATTAAATTCTTGAAGTCTTGAACCAAGCAACTCTGCCTTTTCTTTTGGTAATTCCAAATCGCGCACTAAGTCATCTAACTCCGCTTGACTTAACAAATGTGGGGAAATATTTGCATCTGGAACATATATGCCATCTTTCCCTGTTTCTATATCACTAGCAGAATCTTCAGATGAACTGCTGTCTGTTATCGTTGCTGGTGGAACTGGTGGTGGATTTGTTTCATCATGTGGTACTGGCTTCATTGCTGATTCGCAGTTTGGGTACGTGATCTTTGATTTGTTTTTCTTTGTGAAACCAGCAATCTTTGTCAAACAAAAATAACAATCATTGAAGTGATTTTTCGGCTCACGCCAAACCATGGGGACTGAGAACGGCATAGCTTTTCTTTTACCATTCATCCAAGCTATTAACATTGCATTGCACTGTGCACAGCAAATATGTGGTGCCCAGTCCCTCTGTTGGTCTCCTAACTTACAGTCAAAATACGCTTGTAGGCAAGTTTAATCTTTGTTGTTATGTTTCTACGTTGTGGCTTAGGTGTATATTGTCCACAGACAAAGCAGAAGTTGTCTGGGTGATTTACACAAGCACGTCTATTTTATGCCATTTTGAATTACCATACAATATCTGAAAAAACGTAGAAAGTAATTATTACGATGTGCAAAATAAAAAGAAATACACACCGTAGTACAAAACAAATGCTATAAAAACACACAAGTCACCACAACCTGTCACTTGCTCATCAGCAGAGAGCTTCAACAACCGTTCTGCTTGACTGTCACGTAGCGACTCGGGATAAATTTTATTTATCAAAATTGTTCGAATTTGTATATAGTTGGCAAAAAAAATTGCTTTAACCTTGAAAAGCAAGTTTCATATTACTGGCATTAAGCCGATTAAAACCAAAATCTGGACGTGGTAGAAAATTTTACTAAAAGTGATTTGCATTTTACACAAAATCTAGACGTGATAGAAAAAATCTAATTATAGATTTGAAATCAGCATACCGAAATTAGCTAGGAGCACCTATTTGGTCTTCTGTAACAAAATCTTTGTTGCCTAGTGTAATCTATCAACAAGATGGGCTGACTTCCCACTGTGCTTTCACTGGTGGCAACTTTCTAGACATAGCCTCTCCTTGGCTATAGATAAACTGGTGGACCAATAGCATAGCCACCTCAATCACCTGTCATAACCTCTGGATTTTTATCTATGGTGGTATGTTAGAACATTTGTGTATTGACAAACCCAGTAGTGTAGCGGAACTCCATCATTGAAATTGAGGTCATTGGATCCATTCTACAATAGCATATTGCTAATATTTTAATTGAATTTGTGTTGAATACACATAGTCACGACAAATAATAGTAATCCTATGAGAGTGTTCTAAACTTGGGCAGTTTGGAAATGTAGACCACCATATATATTGTATCCATGTTGATATGAAAAATGGGCACTTATCTTTGCACCATTTTTCTTGGACACCCTGTATATTCAACAGTAAGAGTTAATATGATCATAAGGTATGTCAAAAGAAGGTTTTTACATTATTTGATCAACCTTTCAACCTTTCAAATGCTCCATGCGATGATTCCTCATTACACGAAGGTCAAGCTTGTCACCCCTTCTCTCGAGTTGGCCTGGTGAAGTAGCAAGTTAGTTTCTTGTACTCTCCACCTCACACAACTGGGTATGCCCAGCTCATCGGGGATTGTTCTGAGCCAGGCATCTAATCTTTTGAAGATGTCCACTGCAACACCACTTGTCTTTCCACAATTTCCAGCATCTCTTCCATTGTCTTGGCCTTGAAGATGGATTTCCAATTTATTACTTTTATGCTGGATGCAAGATCTTCCCAGTTTATAGTTTTGGAGTGAAAATTAAAAATTTTGAATTTGATGCTTTCTGTTGTTTGTGTTTTCTTTTCCTGTTGCTTTTATATTGGTTATTATTTCAATAATGTTGTGATCTGATATTATAGTTGGGGATACTTCTACATTATCAATTAGGTTACTGTTGTTTGTAAATACCAAATCTAGGCAGTTGTTTTTTCTTGTGTTTTCTGTTATTTCTTGTGTTAACATAAATTCATCAGCTAGAGCTAGTAGCATTTTTATCTGCTCCTGGTCTTCCTGTGTGCCCCCCCCCCTTGTCCTGGTGTACACACATTTTTTCCCATCCTTTTATATTTCATGAATGGAAAATTAAAATCACCACAGAGAAAAATACTTGGGGTTGGAGAGTGTAGATCTTTTACCCAGTTCCTTACCTCTGTAATGGAATCAAAGAATTTTGAGGTTGGCATGTTTGGGGGTCTATACATTACAATTAGTACCATATTTAATTTTTCAACTTTTGCTGTTACACATTATTTGTAGCTGTTTGAGGTACTTGGTCATTTCTGCCATATGCCTTTTGTGTGTGTAAATAGCACATCTTCCTTTGTCTCGCTGTTCTGTCAGCTTGGAGGATGTTATAGTTGTTAATTTGTATTTCTTTTTTGTCAATACAGAACTCATAGTTTTCACAGTTTGCCTGGCAGTCCTTTAGATGGGTTTCTGTGAGGCATGCAAAGTCTGCTCCCATTTCTTGCACAAGTGCTTTCAGGTATAAAACTTTGTCTGGGGAATGATTTGATTTAAGGCCCTGAATGTTGGCTAGGATTATTTTTATTTTTTCTCTTATTTTCACATACATTTGATTCATTTTCCAATAGTGGTGCCAGTTTCATTGCCTTGTGGTCCTCCGAGAATTTGCCTCTCTTTATCTTTGTCAGTACCTGCTGTTCCAATAACGCATGAAGTGGCTTTGTGTGTGCCTTCTGTCTGGCTCTCGGATTCCTATGCTTGTCAGCTGACTTTGTATTTACTGGATGGTATTTAGCAGCTGAGTTGTGTTGGCTATGTCTAAAAAATTGGTAGCCCTCTTTGTTGTTCATTTTTCCTGTTCACCTGTTGCATTCCTTTGAGGGTGGTGGTAATGGCATTTTTGTCTATATTTGCACCTCCCATACCTTGCATAGGTGTTGTAGACAGTAATGTGGTGGAACTTGCAATTTTTTTCCAAATTTGTAATATCCTCTTGTATAATGCGTGTTACATAATGTGAGATGTGCATAGATGCATTGCCCATCCTAATATCTGCAGTACCCTTTTGCATAGTACAGTATTTACAAATGGTATTTTCAACGCTTCTACTACTTATCTGGTTATCTTCTATGTTCTTAATTTTGATATCATTATTTTTCTTTGGCTGTTTATTTCCTACATTTTTATTTTTTATCTTTTTATCATGTTCATTGGACAGTTTTACTACCTCACAACTTTTACCTGTCACTTTTAGGTTTATATTTTAAATGAAATTACTCTTCAGCAACATTAAAAAAAGGGGGGGGTGATTTTTTTTATTTTTAAACTTTCTCGTAAACCTAAAAAAAAAAATTCAACCTTGCACAAAAGCTTGACTGACAGTTTTTAGAAATAACTCAGCTGGGATGATGATGATGATGATTACCTCATAGACTTTGGTCTTTGTCTTCAAGTGTCTTACACTTGGTAGAACAGATTGTCTTTCATGTAACCCCACAAATAAAAGTCATGGGGTGTGAGGTCAGGTGATTAGGGGGGGGCTAATAAAGGGAGATTAGTCACCCTGAAAAATGCTTCCTCAAAAAGTTGTTTAATGCACTTAAAGAGTTCAGAAGAACAGTGTCCATCGTAATAGCAATAGTAAAGAGAGGAATTGAAGAGATAAAAAGCCGATAATTAAAACCCACTCTAATAGACAGAGTTTATTTCCACAACAGTTTTGATGCCCACTGGCATCCTCTTTGGGTGGATACAGAAGAGGATGCCAGTGGGCATTGAAACTGTTGTGGAAATGAACTCTGTCTATTAGAGTGAGTTTTAATTATCGGCTTTTTATCTCTTCAATTCCTCTCTTTACTATTGCTATTACGATGGACACTGCTCTTCTGAACTCTCTAAGTGCATGCCTCCTTTAAGGAGAGCATGCAATCCCAGACTGTTGACACATTTTCAGTTCTTTTCTGTCCAGCTCTAACACAAGAGTTTATTGCTGTCAACCTAATTCCAGTAAAAATTTCCACTAGATATTGGTGCAGAGTTGATGGTGTGTGTTTGTGGAGGTCTTCAAAAGACCTCTTTAAGTAGTTCTTTTTTATTTAGTCAAATTTATTTGCCTTTGGTATTTAGCACTGCCTAATGGTAAAAAAGAAAATTACCATACCTTATTATTTCATTGGACCTTGTTCAAGTTGTAGGGTGCGAGGCTGCCTATCATGCCTCTCTTTTGAAAGACCTCCAATCTTTCAAATGGAGAATATCCAAGCATCTCAAGAACTTTGGATCTTGATTTTGGCTCTTCTATGGAGTGGAGTGGGGGGAGGGGGAAGGCATTTTTTGAGAGCATTCACCCTTTATCCCTCCTTCCCATAGGTAAAAAAAATTAAAGATAAGAAATGTATAGGTATATGTGGAATAAAAAACCCAACCCATAACCTTTCTGAATAAAAAATCCAAATAATAAAATTACATCCATTATAAAATAATAGGCAAATAAAAATGGACTTTGGTGGGGTACCCTACATACTTGTATACAGAAATCCCGTGTTAACGACCTTCACATTAGTGGAAACTTCACTTGGATGGACTAAATCGCTGTCTGGTCATTAACATTCAGTTTAACGTAATACAGGTTGTTAAAGTGAAGATTTCCGCTAAAAGAGTCTGTTAGCATCACTGAACTTTACTTTAGCGGACTCTGAATTGTTAAAGTGAAGGTGATGCCACCAGAATATTATTGGAACCAGCCCTCGGATGAGGTTGCAGTCAGTTGTTTACATGTGCATTTGTTCATAAGTAGGTAAGTCTATGTATGCATTTTCATGTTATGTGTTGAATGTGGAGATTTGAGGGCTATACATACATGTGTAACTGCACTGAAGTATTTTGGTTATGGAAAACCCACTTTAATGTCCTGTAGCCTGGTAAAGTGGGGGCCATCCATACTTCACTTTAATGTTCCCTGGTACATTAAAGTGGTGGTTTTCCGTACTTCACTTTAGCGACCCCACACTCCCCCCAAAGTGTACGTTAATGTGAGGGTCTACTGTATAAGTAATTCCTTGCTTTATGGAAGGGTTATGTTCCATAAAATCTTCTGTGAACTGGATTTCTATATATCAAATCCTGTTTTCCCATAACTCCCATTATATATTTGGAGATACATTCCTATGGAACAAAATCTTAACTCTACTATGTAATACAAGGGTAAGTCAAAAAGTATCCACAATTTGCATGTCTTTTATTCCAGAATTGCCAACACTACTGACTGTTGGTAGTGC
>JAJOZX010004320.1:395000-397787 GCA_023014485.1 Bathynomus jamesi | reverse complement strand
CCATGGGAGAACAGTCTCTCCAAGGCCGCAGAGCTGGGATGGCGTGTTATACTTGAGGAAAACATGAACCCAGGCGTTGCGGTGAAGTTTGGGAACATGCTCTGCTCCACCTCCTGGTTCTTCTCCTTGTCAGAGCACTAGCGGGCTTGGCCAGTGGGCCACGTGGAAATTTGCGGAAAGATTTGCGTTTGCGGTCTTAGTTCCGCAACGCAAATTCACTGATTTGCGATGACTTGCCGCAAACGCAAATCCGCAAACGAAAAAAAACACATATATTATTATATATAAGGGTTGCCGGACAAAATCCCGAAAGCCGAAATCCGAAAGCGAAATCCGAAAAGCCGAAATCCCCGAAAAGCCGAAATCCGAAAAGCCGAAATCCGAAAAGCGAAAAGCCGAAATCCCGAAAACCAAAATTAGAAAACCAAAATTAAGAAAACCAAAATTAAGAAAAAACAATATTAAGAAAAAACAAAATTAAGAAAAAACAAAATTAAGAGCAGCTCTTTACTTTTTTAAATTTTAGACCCTAGCCTTTGTAAAGGTTTTAGAGAGTTCGAAATATACTAAAAATCTAGGTAGCCAAAACCTAACCTACGATACGCACATATTTAGGCCTAGCCAGAAAATTTAAGATTCAGCAAATCACTGAATTATATAAATATAGTCTAAAATGCGGGAATCTGTAAGATATCTCCAACCTAACCTACCCTAACCCAAACAGGTCTGGAAAAGTTTAATAAATCTACTTGTTTCTACGTTTACCCCCCCCCCCCATTTCCAACCAAAGTCTTTAACACGTTGCGTGATCCCTTATCTTTAAAAAAGTTGTAGTTTCGGGATTTTTGTTTTTCTTAATTTTTGTTTTCTAATTTTTGTTTTTTCTTAATTTTGTTTTTTCTAATTTGTTTTTCATAATTTTGTTTTTTCTTGATTTGTGTTTTTTCTTAATTTGTTTTTTCTTAATTTTGTTTTTTTCTTAATTTGGTTTTTCTTATTTGTTTTTTTAATTTTTGTTTTTCTTAATTTTGTTTTTTCTTAATTTTGTTTTTCTTAATTTTGTTTTTCTTAATTTGTTTTTTCTTAATTTGGTTTCTCTTAATTTGGTTTCTCTGATTTGTTTTTCGGGATTTCGGCTTTCGGGATTCGCTTTTCGGGATTCGGCTTTTCGAGAATTCGGCTTTTCGGATTTCGGCTTTCGGGATTTCGGCTTTCGGGATTATGACCCAGACCGATATATATATATATATATATATATATATATATATATATATATATATATATAATTTTTATATATATATATATATATATGTCAAACACAGACCGTGCATGGAACAAGAACTCTTCTGGGAAAATTAAATCCACTATAGTCCGAATAAGTAATGGTAAATGACAAATACCATAGTTTTTTTCCTTTTTCATGATTTTAGCCCGACGTGGGCTAAAAATCATGAAAAAGGAAAAAAACTATGGTATTTGTCATTTACCATACTTATTCGGACTATAGTGGATTTAATTTCCAGAAGAGTTCCTTGTTCCATGCACGGTCTGTGTTGACATATAATGTTCTCAAGGGAACCATTCTGAGTTTGTGATAATATATATAGATATATATATATATATATATATATATATATATATATATATATTATATGTATATACATACTATATATATATATATACTATATATATATATATATCTTACCTTACCTTACAACCTTACAAAGGTTCCGCGCGATGATTTCTCATTTCGCGGAGGTCAAGCTTGTCGCCCCTCCTCTCGAGTTGGCTGGTGAAGTAGTGAGTTGGATTCTTGCGCTCTCCACCTCACATAGCCAGGTACGCCCGGCTCATCGGGGATTGTTCTGAGCCAGGCGTCTAGTCTTCTTTTGAAGATTTCCACTGCAACTCCCTTCGTGTTTCTTAGGTCTTTGGGCAACTGATAAAACAGTTTTGGTCCTCTCACTACAAAACTATTTCTTTCAGGGTTAAGGATGTTCCTGTCTCGCCTTCAATTTGGGAATACGACACAGTCTACTGCTTCTACTTTCCATCGTTGTTGGGAGTTATGGGATTCAGAGTAAGATTAGGGACTAGTTTCTCCATTATTTTCCAAGTGTAAAATAATGGTGTATCTCTCTCTCTCCTTCCAGTGAATATAGTCTAGTTCTCGTAACCTTTCCCAGTAATTAGTTCTTTGCACACATTGATCTTGGCTGTGAAGCTTATTTGGATCCCCTCTGCTGTCTAATGTCTTCTTTTTTATATGGGGAAGTTAGGACGAGCAGTATTCTAATTGGGTATGATCAGGGTTTTCAGTAGAGGAATCATTACATTCCATCCCTTCATTTAAAGGTTCTCAATATCTGACCGTTATCTCTTTGCTCTGTTTACGGCTATCTTATTTTGTGTTTCAAATTTCGCATCATCTGTCATTACAACCCTAAATCTTTTGCTCTGAATTTCTCTGAATTTCCTGTCCATTTGGGGTATAATATTCCATGCACTTTAGGTCATCTCTTTTTCCGTACCGTAATAGCTGAAATTTCTCGGTGTTAAACTTCATATTTTCTTCAGTCCACTTGTAGATTTTGTTTATGTCGGTTTGTAGAGATCCTATGTCTTCTGGGTTTCTTATTTTTCTACTGATCTTTGTCATCCGCAAAGAATGTTACTGTGATGTCTCTGGTAACGTCCTCATCTATGTCAGTTAGCATGATTATGAAGAGTAGTGGAGCTAATTCTGTTCCTTGTGGTACTGAGCTGAGGACCTCTGATTCTGAGAAG
>JAJOZX010004320.1:380000-392500 GCA_023014485.1 Bathynomus jamesi | reverse complement strand
TCCTCTCAGTAAGTCACTCGAAACCAACTAACTCGACTAAAATTCCTATCTTCCAGCACGTAGACTTTAGTAAATTTCGAAATAAATTTTCACCTGTCAATTGGGAAAACGTAATGGGGAATTCCAACGCAAAATAATGTGGGAATCGTTCGAAACGGTATTTAGGACTATAAATGAGGAATGTGTACCGTACAAAATTAAGCATGCGAAAGTAAACAACAAGCCCTTGTGGTTTACTTCTAGAGTAGGAGACATTATAAAGAGTAGAGATAGGGCTTATATGCTATGTAAGTGCGATAAAGATAATCTGTTGTTACGAAACAACTACATATCTCTGAGGCGTGAAGCTAAAAGTGTAATAAAAAAGTCCAAACGCGAATTTGAAATCTCCGTAGCTCATGACGGTAAAGAAAACCCCAAGCGATTCTTTCAATACGTCATTAATAGAAATCCAGTAAAAAGTGTTTTGGGGCCTTTGAAAAATGTAAACGGAGATCTAGTTTCTGAAAACAAGGAAATGGGTACCTTGCTAAACGAATTTTTTACGTCAGTTTTTACTATAGAAGATGTAACGAATATCCCTACGGTCATAGACATAATACCTTTTGATAATGGTAATATTTTTGATAATATCGTGGTTAGTGAAGGGGAAGTAATGCGCTATATTGATAAAATGAAAACGCGTAAATCACCGGGGCCGGATTCCATATACCCCATACAACTAAAACAATTAAAAGATAGCATTGTTGTGCCGCTAACAAAGATTTTAATGCGTCTATTTCTGAGGGGTCCGTACCAGATAATTTCAAGTTAGCAAACGTAACACTTATCTTTAAGAAAGGCGATAAAGGTGTGGCGGGAAATTATAGGCCAATCAGTTTAACGTCTGTTGTAGGTAAGCTACTGGAATCAATAATTAGGGATCGTATAGTCGAACACTTAGAAGTGCATAAACTAGTTAGAAATACGCAGCACGGTTTTAGGCGAAACAAATCTTGCTTAACTAATCTTTTAGAATTTTTCCAAAGTGTGGTTGACGTTTACGATAGACATCGGGCGGTTGATGTAGTGTATTTAGATTTTCAAAAAGCGTTTGACACCGTGCCGCACAAAAGACTCATTGAAAAAACTAAGGCTCATGGAATCAGGGGTGTAGTAATAAATTGGCTAGAAGAGTGGTTGCGAGGTAGGAAACAGAGGGTGGTCGTTGATGGAGTGGAGTCGTGTTGGGCTAATGTAGCGAGTGGCGTTCCTCAGCGTTCTGTGTTGGGTAGGGTTGCCAACCGTCCTTTTTTGAAAAGGACAGTCCTTTTTTGTAGATTTTTGTCCTTGTCCTTTCTTGAGTTCGGAAAGGACGCCATTTGTTCTTTTCTGATAACAATCTTGTTCCAAACAACAGTTTTATAACAAAACTTTTGTTTAAAAGGAAATAATTATAAAGTCTTAAGTCGAGTAACATTTTATAAATTCATTTCTTCACTTAAATGTTAACGTTCCGTGTAGCGGAAAAGTATAAATTTAAAAATAAATATTGTTACCATAAATTTTGTCAATGCATGACTCAATGGGTCAATATCTGTTTATCAATAAAAATATTTACTTTAAGAAAATATGCAATAAAAAAGCATGCAGTATAAATTGTAATAAATTATAAATAAAATTTTACTTCTTTCCCTAACCTTGTAGACAGTATATTGGAATTGATGTTCTTGTCCTTTTTTTCAAACTTCATGGAGTTGGCAACCCTAGTGTTGGGCCCCTTGCTTTTTCTTATATATATTAACGATTTAGATGTCGGCCTAGTCAGTACAGTTTCAAAGTTTGCGGATGACACGAAGCTGGATGGTAGGGCGATTAATGACGAAGAAGAGGTAAAATCCAGGAAGATCTGAATAAAATCGTTGATTGGTCAGTCACATGGCAAATGAGATTTAACGTTGATAAGTGCAAAATTTTGCATATAGGTTCGCGTAACGGTAATTTTGCGTATAGTATGTCAGGGAAAGATTTAACAAGCGTAGAGCAGGAAAAAGATTTAGGAGTTATAGTCACTGGTGATTTAAAAGTAGCGAAACAAAGTACAGCAGCGGTCAATAAGGCTAACAAAGTGTTAGGTTTTATAGCTCGAAATTTTGAGTACAAATCGCGCGATATTATAGTTCCACTTTATAAATCATTAGTTAGACCCCATTTGGAGTACGCGGTCCAATTTTGGAATCCGCATATGCGCAAAGATATAGACAATATCGAAAGAGTTCAAAGACGAGCAACTAAGATGATTCCGTCGCTTCGGTCAAAGTCGTACGAGGATAGGCTTAAGGAGTTAAAATTAACAACACTCGAGACTAGGAGGCTAAGGGGTCATCTAATCTAGGTTTTCAAAATTATGAATGGGTTCGATAAAGTAGATAGAGATAGCTTTTTCGAAATATCTCAATATAATAGGACTAGAAATAACGGGTGTAAGTTGACAAGTAGAAGGTTCGAGACAGCAGTTGCCAAAAACTTTTTTGCGCATAGAATAGTAAATAGGTGGAATAGTTTGCCGGTAGAAGTAATTAGTAGCACGTCTATAAACATGTTTACAAATCGATTAGACGCATATGTTGATAGATTGGGTGTAGTTCAAGGTAGTAAAATTAAGGCTTTGTGGTGATAGATCCCACAGCTCAACACAAGTGTTGTGGGATATAGGGAGGCAGCGTCTTGGGTTAGGGGATACTCTCTGTCCTTACACACCCCATTTAAAGAGATTCCTCTGCTGAGCGGTGCCCCCATATTACTGTGAGGTATTGAAAAACTCATGATCTTCACTTGCCCCACAAACACCTTTAAATGGGAGACCCGAAATGGGTGCACACACATTTCTACATTACTGCACAGTCTTTACAGCCACACCTACACTTTTCCTCCAAAGTATATATATTGTAATGTATATTGGTTGTAAATTTTGACTTGGTCCGCAATCGATATGGACCGTGACTTATTTTTCGTTGGGCAAGGTACTAGTATTGATGGATACCGTAATGAAAATGACTGGATTCTTTGGATCTGATATATTTGCATGTCGGTTATAAATAGATATAGGGTGTAACATATTTGTGGATAGTAGTCTATTATGACTTGATCCTCTGGATCCAGAGATTCTATCTTTAGTTTTAAATCGATAATTAATTAGTTTTTAATTGATAATTATTTAGTTTTGCAAAAATTGGTAGTTGCGAATGTACAGGCAGTTGTTACATAAATTTCTTATGTTCTTGTGGTTCGGAACCTACGTAAAATTGTAGGTCCCCTCCGCCACCACGGAGGACATACACAATACACAATTACGAACACAGTTAGGTAGACCAGCCATGAGTGGATCCTAGGTTCTTTGTTGGTCTGAAACATTATAACATTATAACATTATAACATATATACTATATATATATGTGTGTAAAAATGAACAATGAATAATCAATATTAATTTTTACATAAGAACCAAAATTGCTTAACGCGAGTTTGGATAATAATTTTACTTGTAGTTTCCTCTTTTTGTTTGTGTCACAACCCTACGATCTACCATTTCTATGGTTTAGTCGTATCCATTTTCCATTTGTTATAGAAGTTATTATAATTAATTATGATTGTCTTGTATCTCACCCTCGACCCTAGATTATGCATACACATTGCATATAACAGGATTGGAACTCGTATTTGTACTTCTTAGTCATTAATACCCACTCTTTGTTTCTAATTCATTCTTGTAAATCTTCCTAATAATGATTTGTACTATACGTACAAATTCAATAACTATGACGTCATAAAGTAACAATTCTCTTCACGTTTTCCATACCTTGAACACTGAATCACGTGTTTAGTATTTGGACATCTTCCGTATTCAATGTATGGTAAATTCTTTAATAATAATAATGAAAAAAACACTTCATTCTCTATACATCATCATTTATGTTGTTTCCTACCTATTGTCTACTGATGCCTATCAACCTATCAGTCCATATTTTACGCGTGTTTATATTACGCACACAACCTATTGTGTTATGTACATGTCAAATACGTCCACATGTATTTTTTTTTCTTTTTTCTTTTAAGTGCGTTCACCCCTCACAAGATATTCATAAATGCTTAGGTAAGTGATCGAATTCGCTAATCACAGCAAAATCGAACGCTTCTAAGATAAATATCTCCTCTCGCTCTGATTCAAATTTATAACATATTATAACGTAATATAACATATTATGTTGTATATAAATCCATACCGTATGTGTCCATGTACTTTGTATTATATCTCTAACATCTTAATTGTCTATTAATATGAAACACTGTAAAAACAAAACAAAGTTATAGTAACTGTTTAATTGTAATTAACTGTAATACTTTAATTTAATATAACGTAATGTACTTTAATGAAACTGTAATTAATAACAACTTGTAATGTACTTCAATGAAACTGTAATTAAATGTAATGACTTAATATGTAATGTAAGAATGTACTTTAATAGAACTGTAATGGACAGTCATAAGCGAATGTGAAGTAATCCCTAATCGCAATCATAATTGTAATAAACCCAAACGAAAATGTACTCAGTCGTGTACTTAAATTGTACTTATGTACTACTATGAAATGATATCGCCTTCAGAAATGAAGACTCGGCAAAAAAATACGATTAGTTTTTATTTTTATTTTTTTAATTTTCATTTGGAATCTTTCAAACATCTGATCATGTGTTTAAAAGGGGGGAAACTTAACCTTCAACTGCCTTCCCCCAAATTTAGGCTTATATGTTACATGTATTTGTAAAATGGACTTCACTTTATAACGGGACTCTTCTTTGGTTACTGCTACGAAACTCCCTTGTTATCAGCCTCGCTGTGAGGAGGGGGCAGAGGCCCCTTGCCTCCTTAATTCTTTTAGATTCCGGCCTGAGCCATGGTCGAAAGAGGTCGAACCTCTACCCCTGTAAATTCAGAGCACTACCTGTACATTTTTAGAAGTAAACTACAGTAAAAGAAGTTTTTTTATCTTTTCCTTCGAGCCTTGTTCTCTTCAGGAATTTAGTCAGTAAAGTCGATAAATTTAATTCCAAGAGAAAGTATCAGAGTATTATAGAAAGAGAAGAATTAACAACTGTCGACCCTAAAGCAAGAGAAAAGAATTAGAATGTTAGAGAAGAAAAGTATCGCAAGAAAATATCCGTTGCTGCCTCCAAACAAGAACCCCCGTCGATTCGAACCACCCAGGGCCATAAAAGGAGGGGTTAACATATATATATATATATATATATATATATATATACACACATATATATATATATATATATATATATATATATATATATATATATATATACATATATACTATATATATTACATACTATATATATATATATATATATATATATTTATACTATATATATATATATATATATATATATATATATATATATTATATTATTATACCGGGTGTCCCACAAAAAAGTTAACCGTACTTTGAATTAATATAACTCAAAAACTATTAGAGATTTTTGGGTCCTGCAAAAATGTTTTATTTAACAACTATTTAACTGTCGATTCTGGAAATTTCATTAAATTTCCTTTTACGAAGTTGATACATTAATGGTTTTAGTGGAGGCTATCAAAAATATGTTTGCGCAAGGAAGTAAAATAATGAAGCGAAGCCTAGGAAGCCTAGGTCACCGTGCACTTTCAAGCGAAGCGTAGGGAGCCTAGGTAGCCTAGGTCACTGTGCGATTCTTCAAGCGAAGCCTAGGCCATTGCACAGTGGTTTTTCGGACACGCTGTGGTATGGTCTCGTCATTATTGCTTATTAAGCAAATCAAAGCGTTTCTATGTAAAAGTTTACTTCAAAAGAACCCTTTTTATCATGCAGTTAACAAAAGAGCAACGCGTATTTGTAATCACAATTATTAAGACTGGCAGTATTAAACAAGTACAAGATTTATTTGAACAACGTTTTCCAGGTAGGCACCCACCAAGCAAGCCCGCTATTTGGAAAAATGTTCGGAAATACCAACATGAAGGAACATGCTTAAATCTAAATAAAGGTCGTTCGGGTCGTAGGAAAACCATAAGAACAACAGAAAATATCGAAAATGTTCAGATGACACTTCTTCAAAATCCAAATGTATCAGTCAGAAAGAATGGGTTACAATTGTCAAAGTCAACATTTAACCGCATTGTTAAACATGACTTAAAATGGCATCCCTATAAGATGCATGTAAGACACCAGCTTCTTGAAACTGTTTCCTCGTCGTAGACAATTTGTCGAATGGCTTCTCCATAAACCTGCTCGTTTCTTGAAACATTGTGATGGTGACGAGGCAGCCTTTTCATGAATGGAAAGGTAAATAGCCATAATATTCGACAATATGCGCCGCTGAACAACCCCCCAGCATTCAACTTTGACACACGTATTTGTCAGCAGAAAGTGTCTCTGTGGATCGGAATATGCGGGAATGGCTATCTTGTCGGCCCATTGTTTTACGACAATAACTTGAATGGTGCTGCCTACCTGAACATGATCAACGAACGGATCATCCCAGAACTCCTCCAGATTTACGGCAATCAATTCAATAGACTTGGTGGATTCAGGACGGCGCACCAGCTAATAGACAGCTTGCTGTAAGAACAAAACTGAGAGAAAATTTTGGCAACCGCATTGTCGCGCTAAATCATGCAATTGAATGGCCCCCAAGATCCCCTGATTTAACACCGTGCGATTATTTCTTATGGGGATATCTAAAGAGTAAAGTGTATTCTATTCCACGGAGAACATAAACCAGTTAAGAGATAGTATCACACGTGAAGTCAATTTACTTAAGGAAAATCACCAGTTGATCAAAAAAGTTGTGCAATCAATGCGATCAAAGGCGCAACTGTGCTTGGAAAGAAATGGAGGACATGTGGAAGGAAACGGTGCTTAAAAATTAAAAAATAAATTTGTATTACCCATATGAGAGGTGTTTTTGTTATTAATGGATTTAAATAAATTGTTAATTTTAAACTTCGAAGTTTCATTATTTTACTTCCTTGCGCAAACATATTTTTGATAGCCTCCACTAAAACCATTAATGTATCAACTTTGTAAAAGGAAATTTAATGAAATTTCCAGAATCGACAGATAAATAGTTGTTAAATAAAACATTTTGCAGGACCCAAAAATCTCTAATAGTTTTTGAGTTATATTAATTCAAAGTACGGTTAACTTTTTTGTGGGATACCCTGTATATATATATATTACATTATATATGTGATCAGTCTTTCCCCAGATGTGATCAGTCTTTTAGCCAGATGTGATCAGCCTTTCCCCAGATGTGATCAGTCTTTACCCAGATGTGATCAGTCTTTCCTTGTAAACAGACGTGTTTTATCGAGTGTCCAGTGTTATCAATTGAATAAGTGGTTTTCGTTGGTGTTTTAAAAAAAAAAGTGTTCCGTGCATTCTTAACTAAATTACTTCGTGCTACTAATCATTCATTAACGAATATATTTCATTTATTGACGTTATTCAGTACTATATTATTTGATCAAAACAAGGCTACTGCACGTGGCTTGCCTTGTTTGTTTTTCAACTCAATCAGAAAACGTGGAGACATAAGGTTTATTTTTCCGTGCTTCGAGAGGTCAGGTAGTGTGTGGTCACAAACCGTGTGAAGGAAAGGAAATAATCGGGTCGAATCGCGGACAGATAAGTGTTATAAATACTCTTCTTTTACAGATCTTTTGTCGGTAGCTTAATTCTATATTAATTTAGTATAAATTTGTGCTACAAGAACCTGTTTCTGCGTTTCAAGAACGCGGTAGACCTACGTTGTAATTTATTAATTTCCAAACGCTCGTTTTTTTGTTTTTGTTTTTGTTGTTCAACTAATTAAAAGCATGGCCCCCGTCAAGTACTTGCAGTCGCTGTGAAGGGAAATTTGCTGCTTACGCGTTTACAATGGCTATTAATAATGAACAGCTAGTTTGCATATGGTGCTCAAGCATGGAAGTGCTGAGGAACGAGTTAGAACGTGGGAGGGAGGCCAGGTTGAGACTTCAAGAAAGCGTGATGCTCCTGACGGCAAAATTAGAATCCCTTGAGACTCCAGTTACGACCCCTCCTGCCTCAGTTTCTACTAATAATATAAATAGTACTAATAGCCCTCTCTTTTCCCCTAGTTCCCAACCCTTCGTTCGAGTGCGAAATGGAGCCCCATTGAGAAAAGCAAAGACTTGTCTACCAGTAATAAAAAGCAATAAGTTTTCTGTTTTAGGTTTCGAAGATGTTGATGAATCGGAAATACGACTCGTTGGCGATTCCATTGTTCGAGGACAGCTCGAGGAATTCTGTGGGAGAAACCCTCGTCGTAGGCGCGGTTACTTCTATCCTGGTGCAAGGGTGGAGGATATAACTAATAGTGTTGACAATTTTACAGAAGATACCGCCGAGGACACAACGTATGTTATTCATGACGGTACTGATAACGATTTAAATTCTAGATCGGAAGAACTGCTGGCTAGGTACAGGGACTTATTAGAGCGACTAAAGGAGAAAACTAATAAGATTGTTTTAACAGGTATACTTCCTCGAATTATCCAACGAAACGATTTCTACAGCAAGGCGACCTATATTAACAATAACCTAAAGTCTCTTTGCCAACAGGAAGGAGTGCATTTTTCAAATTTTTGGAACAGTCTCTACGGCAGGAGGGACTTGTTCCTCGAAGATGGACTTCATTTTAATGACGTTGGAGCTGCGCGTTTAGGAAGACTATTTCATAATACTGTCTCTTCTTTTCAGGCTGCCGTAACCGAACGGTCCCAGCGTAAATTCCACAAATTTCCCCTGCGCTCGCGAAGGTGTCGCAATTACAAACAATTTGAAGGTTCTATCCTTAAATGCTCGTAGCCTACGAAATAAAATAAACGAATTTTTTTCTTTAATTGCTTGTAAAGACTATGATTAATTGCGATAAATGAATCGTGGCTTAGCACTGAAACACGTGACTTTGTAGGGGAGTATCAAATTAAAGGTTATAGACTTTTTGTTAAAAACAGAATAGGTAGGCGAGGAGGCGGTGTTATGTTGTATATCAAAGATAATATTGCGAACGTTATAGAAGTAAAGCACTCAATTCCAGAACCGATAGATTCGACTATAGCAGAACTTAAATTGAACGATTTCAAACTTCTTGTTGCGGTTATATATAGGCCCCCTAATCAAACAGCTGATACGGACGAAGCGTTATATCGTGAACTAAAGAGAATAATCGGTAGTGAGCAGGCTTTAGTTATGGGTGACTTTAATTGCGCCAACGTGAATTACGATACAATGCAGGGAGACGCGGAAGGTAATCGTTTAGTTAATTTTCTCGAGGATAGCTTTCTTATTCAAAAGGTTGGGGAACCTACGAGGTTGGACAGTATTTTAGATTTAGTAATAACTACGGATGATAGGCTAATTACTGATCTTCAAGTAATAGAACCGTTGAGCAATAGCGATCACAATATGGTAGAGTTTGTCCTCTCAGTAAGTCACTCGAAACCAACTAACTCGACTAAAATTCCTAACTTCCAGCACGCAGACTTTAGTAAATTTCGAAATAAATTTTCACCTGTCAATTGGGAAAACGTAATGGGGAACTCCAACGCAAAACTAATGTGGGAATCGTTCGAAACGGTATTTAGGACTATAAATGAGGAATGTGTACCGTACAAAATTAAGCGTGCGAAAGTAAACAACAAGCCCTTGTGGTTTACTTCTAGAGTAGGAGACATTATAAAGAGTAGAGATAGGGCTTATAGGCTATATAAGTGCGATAAAAATAATCTGTTGTTACGAAACAACTACATATCTCTAAGGCGTGAAGCTAAAAGTGTAATAAAAAAGTCCAAACGCGAATTTGAAATCTCCATAGCTCGTGACGGTAAAGAAAACCCCAAGCGATTCTTTCAATACGTCAATAATAGAAATCCAGTAAAAAGGGTCTTGGGGCCTTTGAAAAATGAAAACGGAGATCTAGTTTCTGAAAACAAGGAAATGGGTACCTTGCTAAACGAATTTTTTACGTCAGTTTTTACTATAGAAGATGTAACGAATATCCCTACGGTCATAGACATAATACCTTTTGATAATGGTAATATTTTGGATAATATCGTGGTTAGTGAAGGGGAAGTAATGCGCTATATTGATAAAATGAAAACGCGTAAATCACCGGGCCGGATTCCATATATCCCATACAACTAAAAGAATTAAAAGATAGCATTGTTGTGCCGCTAACAAAGATTTTTAATGCGTCTATTTCTGAGGGGTGCGTACCAGATAATTTCAAGTTAGCAAACGTAACACCTATCTTTAAGAAAGGCGATAAAGGTGCGGCGGGAAATTATAGGCCAATCAGTTTAACGTCTGTTGTAGGTAAGCTACTGGAATCAATAATTAGGGATCGTATAGTCGAACACTTAGAAGTGCATAAACTAGTTAGAAATACGCAGCACGGTTTTAGGCGAAACAAATCTTGCTTAACTAATCTCTTTTAGATTTTCAAAAAGCGTTTGACACCGTGCCGCACAAAAGACTCATTGAAAAAACTAAGGCTCATGGAATCAGGGGTGTAGTAATAAATTGGCTAGAAGAGTGGTTGCGAGGTAGGAAACAGAGGGTGGTCGTTGATGGAGCGGAGTCGTGTTGGGCTAATGTAGCGAGTGGCGTTCCTCAGGGTTCTGTATTGGGCCCCTTGCTTTTTCTTATATATATTAACGATTTAGATGTCGGCCTAGTCAGTACAGTTTCAAAGTTTGCGGATGACACGAAGCTGGGTGGTAGGGCGATTAATGACGAAGATAGAGGTAAAATCAGGAAGATCTGAATAAAATCGTTGATTGGTCAGTCACATGGCAAATGAGATTTAACGTGGATAAGTGCAAAATTTTGCATATAGGTTCGCGTAACGGTAATTTTGCGTATAGTATGTCAGGGAAAGATTTAACAAGCGTAGAGCAGGAAAAAGATTTAGGAGTTATAGTCACTGGTGATTTAAAAGTAGCGAAACAAAGTACAGCAGCGGTCAATAAGGCGAACAAAGTGTTAGGTTTTATAGCTCGAAATTTTGAGTACAAATCGCGCGATATTATAGTTCCACTTTATAAATCATTAGTTAGACCCCATTTGGAGTACGCGGTCCAATTTTGGAATCCGCATATGCGCAAAGATATAGACAAATCGAAAGAGTTCAAAGACGAGCAACTAAGATGATTCCGTCGCTTAGGTCAAAGTCGTACGAGGATAGGCTTAAGGAGTTAAAATTGACAACACTCGAGACTAGGAGGCTAAGGGGTGATCTAATCCAGGTTTTCAAAATTATGAATGGGTTCGATAACGTAGATAGAGATAGCTTTTTCGAAATTCTCAATATAATAGGACTAGAAATAACGGGTGTAAGTTGACAAGTAGAAGGTTCGAGACAGCAGTTGCCAAAAACTTTTTACGCATAGAATAGTAAATAGCTGGAATAGTTTGCCGGTAGAAGTAATTAGTAGCACGTCTATAAACATGTTTAAAAATCGATTAGACGCATATGTTGATAGATTGGGTATAGTTTAAGGTAGTAAAATTAAGGCTTTGTGGTGATAGATCCCACAGCTCAACACAAGTGTTGTGGGATATAGGGAGGCAGCATCTTGGGTTAGGGGATACTCTCTGTCCTTACACACCCCATTTAAAGAGATTCCTCTGCCGAGCGGTGCCCCCCATAGTACTGTGAGGTATTGAAAAACTCATGATCTTCACTTGCCCCACAAACACCTTAAATGGGAGACCCAAAATGGGTGCACACACATTTCTACATTACTGTACAGTCTTTACAGCCACACCTACACTTTTCCTCCTAAGTATATATATTGTAATGTATATTGTAAATTTTGACTTGGTCCGCAATCGATATGGACCGTGATTATTTTTCGTTGGCAAGGTACTAGTATTGATGGATACCGTAATGAAATTGACTGGATTCTTTGGATCTGATATATTTGCATGTTCGGTTATAAATAGATATAGAGTGTAACATATTTGTGGATAGTAGTCTATTATGACTTGATCCTCTGGATCCAGAGATTCTATCTTTAGTTTTAATCGATAATAATTAGTTTTAAATCGATAATTAATTAGTTTTTAAATTGATAATAATTAGTTATGCAAAAATTGGTCGTGCCAATGTACAGGCAGTTTTTGCATAAATTTCTTATGTTCTTGTGGTTCGGAACCCACGTAAAATTGTAGGTCCCCTCCGCCACGAGGGAGGACATACACAATTACGAACACAGTTAGGTAGACCAACCATGAGTGGATCCTAGGGTCTTTGTTGGTCTGGAACATTATAACATTATAACATTATATTTTATATATATATATATATATATATATATATATATATATATATATATATATATATATATATATATATATATATTCTATAATATATATTATATTATATATA
>JAJOZX010004320.1:257500-377500 GCA_023014485.1 Bathynomus jamesi | reverse complement strand
GGGTTCGAGACCCGACGGCAGCCGGCGCGCAGCAAAACCCAGCTGTTCATCCTTCCACACAATAAAGAAAGTGGTTGGTAGATAAATGGGTACCCTAGGTGGCCTAGTGGTTAAGACGCTGGGCTGCTGATGGGGCGTGGTTCGGATTCCACGTTAAACTGTAGGTCTAAGGTGGAGTGAAAAGCTTGACCTTCGTCAGAATGAACAATTCGGGAGGAAGCTAACCAAAGGTATATATATATATATATATATATATATATATATATATATATACTATATATATATGATATAAACCACGAAGGAAAGGAAACACAAAATGGTGCTCAAGCGCTTTCGTCTAATGACATCCTCAGGAACACTGAAGTACATAAAAAGGTTAAGCCTATATATAGGTTACAGAAAGAAAAAAAAAAATAAATAACATACATACACACACACATATATATATATATATATATATACATACACATCTATATATACAAATACATACATACATACATACATACATAATATACAATAAACAGAGAAGTAAAAATAATAAAAAATTAAAAATTAAAACCTTAAAGGATTACCAGTGAGGCGTACAGATTTGTAAGGAAAAATATCGATTTTTAGCACAAGATCAAATGGATTATAAAAGTACAAATTTATACTGGAACTCTGCCCGGGTTTTAACACACTGCTGCCTATGGTCAGGTTTCGATATATATAAAAAAAATAAAATGCAAATTAAAAGTTAATCGATTTTTAGCACAAGATCAAATGGATTATAAAATACAAATTTATACTGGAACTCTGCCCGGGTTTTAACACACTGCTGCCTATGGTCAGGTTTCGATATATATAAAAAATAAAATGCAAATTAAAAGTTAATCGATTTTTAGCACAAGATCAAATGGATTATAAAAATACAAATTTATACTGGAACTCTGCCCGGGTTTTAACACACTGCTGCCTATGGTCAGGTTTCGATATATATAAAAAATAAAGTGCAAATTAAAAGTTAATAAAGTAGAAGACAAGTTTACCAAAGATTTAATGTTTTACCCTTCTTATCTAAATCTGTTTTAAAGGAATTCAACATAACAGGATCGAGTTGAAAAAGACCTTTGCTTATGTTGAAGTTATTTGAAAGTTGGATAATGGCAGACTCAAGAATATTTCTATTAACAATGTTGCTTGAATGGAATAAAACTGAAGCATTATTCCAATCAATACAGTGGGCTAACTCTGACAAATGGACAAAAGGGCACTGGACAACTGTCCTGTTCTAACGGAATATTGATGCTGTTTTATACGTGTGTGCAAATCCTTTCCCGTCTGACCTATGTAAAAGGAATCACATTGTTTACAACCAATTTTATAGATAATGCCTGAATTATTGGTAGGGCTATTTTTTACTATGATATTTTTCACAATATTGTTATATGAAAATACTACATTAATATCCAAAAGTTTAAGTACATTAGCAATGCCTAAAAAGCCCGGGAAAAATGGAAGTACTAAAATATTTTTTGACAAAGTACGAGTGTTAATATTGACACGATAGAAAGTTCGTTTTGCCTTGTTGAGACAAGATTCCATAAACGCAGATGGATAACACAAATCACTTCCAATACCGTTGATTTTTTCCAATTCGGCATCGATGTATTCCGGACTGGCGATCCTAAGGGCGCGGAGAAACATTGATGAAAATATGGCCTTCTTAGTGGCCTTTCCATTCAAGCAACATTGTTAATAGAAATATTCTTGAGTCTGCCATTATCCAACTTTCAAATAACTTCAACATAAGCAAAGGTCTTTTTCAACTCGATCCTGTTATGTTGAATTCCTTTAAAACAGATTTAGATAAGAAGGGTAAAACATTAAATCTTTGGTAAACTTGTCTTCTACTTTATTAACTTTTAATTTGCACTTTATTTTTTTATATATCGAAACCTGACCATAGGCAGCAGTGTGTTAAAACCCGGGCAGAGTTCCAGTATAAATTTGTATTTTTATAATCCATTTGATCTTGTGCTAAAAATCGATTAACTTTTAATTTGCATTTTATTTTTTTATATATATCGAAACCTGACCATAGGCAGCAGTGTGTTAAAACCCGGGCAGAGTTCCAGTATAAATTTGTATTTTTATAATCCATTTGATCTTGTGCTAAAAATCGATTAACTTTTAATTTGCATTTTATTTTTTTATATATATCGAAACCTGACCATAGGCAGCAGTGTGTTAAAACCCGGGCAGAGTTCCAGTATAAATTTGTACTTTTATAATCCATTTGATCTTGTGCTAAAAATCGATTAACTTTTAATTTGCATTTTTTTTTTTTATATATATCGAAACCTGACCATAGGCAGCAGTGTGTTAAAACCCGGGCAGAGTTCCAGTATAAATTTGTATTTTTATAATCCATTTGATCTTGTGCTAAAAATCGATATTTTTCCTTACAAATCTGTACGCCTCACTGGTAATCCTTTAAGGTTTTAATTTTTAATTTTTTATTATTTTTACTTCTCTGTTTATTGTATATATATGTATGTATGTATGTATGTATGTATTTGTATATATAGATATGTATGTGTATATATATATATATATATGTGTGTGTGTATGTATGTTATTTATTTTTTCTTTTTTTCTTTCTGTAACCTATATATAGGCTTAACCTTTTTATGTACTTCAGTGTTCCTGAGGATGTCATTAGACGAAAGCGCTTGAGCACCATTTTGTGTTTCCTTTCCTTCGTGGTTTTATTCATCATAAATATTTTTCACGTGTTACTTTCGTGAAATAATTTTCATATATATAGTATATATATATATATATATATATATATATATATATATATATATAATAAAATCTATTACGAAAGAACTAACTAAAATCCCACCGGAAATAATAAAATAAATTGTACTACAATGCAACGTTTCTATAAATATTTCTAAATGTTTCTACATGTGTCGTTTAGTTGTCGGAAAAGGAACCCAAAATGGGTGTGTGTGTGTGATTTTGTTGAGTGACGAGTTACTAAAATATTTTGTTTCGAATCAAAATAAAACCTATACTGTTTGGTTTAAAGAAATATTATACCCGTCGTTAAAGAGTTAAAGTAGGCACAGCGCACGGGATTTAGTGTGTTGTAAGCAGGACTAATTACCATTATACAGAACAGCTAGATTCGATCAATGGAATTAATTCACCCTCTGAAAATCTAATGAATTAACTGTTTCCATCTATTTCGATCCTTTTTATACTCATAGATTAGTTAATTCTAAAACAAATTTCTTAATAAACACACATAATAAAGCTATAAGCTCCTGCAAAAACTTCGTTACAAAAAAAAATAATAAAAAATCCTGAAAACCAACTGTGAGTGTGTTTAACTAAAGGTTCAATGAAAGGACACTTTAAATATAAGAGAAATAAAATTTCCTTTACAATGAAACGTCTTATTCAATGTTGTTCCCTATTCTCCTCTTTTTCCTCTATGATGAGGACTCAGAGTATATACGAAAACGGAAGAATATCCCTCACCCCGCATAGCATAGTATTTTCCTCACCCTTCGTTCTGGAAGAAAGTAGAAGAGGGAAAAGAATTCCCCTCACATACGAGTTGAAGGGCTTTTCTCGTAAAGGGCAACGACAATCGACTTAGTGTTGTGGACGGGGCTCAGCGCTTTATCCTAATGTCACTTATTACGACGTTGGAAACTCTAAATAAAAAGGAAAATATTTGAACTTTTGATGACAAAAATTTCACCTCGTTCTCTCACTCTTTTGATTCCACGTTTTTAACTGGTGATGGAATCGTAATGTACGTTATATCTGTCACCAGTATGTGTGTGTGTGTGTGTGTGTGTGTGTGTGCGTGCGACTGCGTTTCACGGAAAACTACGCAATTATATATATATATATGTATATATATATATATGAAAAGCTTTCTCAGGTTAAATATTTTAAAAATGCTTTTAAGATGCACTTCATATTCACTCTTTTTTCTGGAGTTTCAAACCGAGTGCGCAGGTGCAATCTCCACCTTTAAAAGTTGCTGTTACTACTACTACTACTACTACTACTACTAATAATAATAATAATAATAATAATAATACTTTATTAACATTTATAAATATTTTACTCCAATTACATTGTAAATTTTACTGAAATTGTATTCCGAATACATTTTAATTGTCCTCAATATACACAGATTACTTATTAATTTCTTTCTCACTTTATTAAGATTCTACTGATAATATGATATTGATTATATATATATATATATATATATATATATATATATATATATATGCGCCTCGGTGGTGTAGTGGTTAGCGTCGCTGACTACGAATCCATCGGCCCCGAGTTCGAGACCCGGTGACGGCAGCCGGCGCACAGCAAAACCCAGCTGTTCATCCTTCTACACAATAAAGAAAGTGGTTGGTAGATAAATGGGTACCCTAGGTGGCCTAGTGGTTAAGACGCTGGGCTGTTGGTGGGGCGTGGTTCGGATTCCACGTTAAACTGTAGGTCTAAGGTGTAAGGTGAAGTGAAAAAAGCTTGACCTTCGTCAGAATGAACAATTCGGGCGGAAGCTAACCAAAGGTTAACCAAAGGTTATATGGTGTTTCAAAAGTCCTGCTCCATAATGTACAACATGATATTAGCCTTTGGGAGTAGGACTTCTGAGACACCCTATATATATATATATGGACCTATTTGTATTTTTTTTTTACTGCAGTTTATCGCAAATCTAGTTATAAGTAACTGATCTTTTTTCGTGTCTCATGTACCTTGTGAGCAGTCCAGCATGTTCTCAAAAACACATTTCTCCCTCTAGTCTTCATTACATACATTTTACACAAAAAAAGTGGCATTGTGAGCCTCAGAGACCTTGATTGTGTCTCTCTGCTTCTTATATAGGGGGGGGGGAATTTTTGCCGGCGCTCGTTCTTGGCCCGTCTTTCCTTTATAAACAACAACTTTAAACGTTGAATTCGTACAAGTTATATTTTATAATGGTGTGAATGAATGTTTGTTGAGTGAAGGTCTAATCACTAAATAAATACTTCAGGTTTTAATTAAAGAAAAGAAATTTCCTAGTTCCATCTTAATCCCGAAAGCTTCTTTTTTTTTTACATTTCATATTTATGTTCATATACAATTTACTTTCGTGAAAGTGATGTAAAGTTACTAACTTCTTTAGATCTTCACTGATATGTAGCCTTCGTAATCTTCTTCGTAGGAAGCCCCGGTCGGGTCTATCGTCAAAGCAATGGAAGTTCCCAAAGGCGATGAAACCGTCAGAACTCCAGGGAGTCGAAACTTCCAAACAGAGGTATTCAGGTTTAGTAATGCTACTTGAGGCTACAATGTAGGATTATAAAACTTTATAGAAAAATCGTGGTATATTTGACTTATTTGGCAAGAACATATTTACATAGTTTCAAAATATGTACTAGGGGCACTCAATATACGTATTTTGCCCCACCCTTTTTTCTTAGCTAAATAATAGGCCATGGGGCTGAAATGTCTTTTGGGCCGCTTTTAAAGTTTGAACTTTCTGCGCTTCACATAACCGGATTTTTCTAGTTTGAACTTCCCCTCCTTGTATAAAACCGCTTTTAAACGCCCTTGTATAAAACCGATGGTTAACGCAGTTTCGAAAATGGCGTCTGACAGTGATGTGTGTCGTAAACAGAGAGCTGTTATCGAGTTCTTAACCGCAGAGAAGGAAACAGTTGGAAATATTCACAAACGTCTACAAAACGTTTAAGGAGTTGCTGTTGTTGATCGAAGCACAGTTGGACGCTGGTCTCAACGTGTGAGATCATCGGAGAGAGGGAGAGCCAGCCTCGATGATGAGCCACACAGCGGTCGCCCGGCATCGGCTGTCACATCTTACACTATGCAACGTGCTAACAGCATCATTCCATCAAATCGGCGCGTCACATACAAGGAGCTATCACTGGAGCTAGGAATTAGTGAAGGAAGTGTGAATACGATAATTCAGCAATTGGGATACTCAAAAGTGTGTTCACGGTTTGTTCCTCGCGAACTGACTGAAGATCACAAAGCCCAGAGAAAAGAAATTGCTTCTGAGTCGTTGGTTCAATACGAGACAGAAGGGGATGACTTCCTTTCACGAATTGTGACTGGGGATGAGGCTTGGGTACGCCGCTTTGAACCTGAAACAAAACGCCAATCCATGGAGTGGCATCACGCAGATTCCCCACGCAAGAAGAAGTTCAAAATTGCTCCCTCTGCAGGAAGGGTTATGGCCACCATCTTCTGGGACATGAAAGGGGTGATTCTGGTGGACATTATGAAGAAAGGACAAACAATCAACTCAGAGGTATACATTGCTACCCTACAGAGACTCTAGAGACGTATAAAGCGAGTTCAACTGGAGAGAAAGCTGGAAGACGTCCTTTTTTTGCACGATAACGCAACACCACACAACAGTTTGCAAACAAAAGAGGCCATCACAAAAATGCACTTGAGTGTGTTACCCCACTCTCCATACAGCCCGGATCTGGCACCTTGAGACTTCCATTTGTTTGGGCCAATGAAGGATGGTATTCGTGGAAGAAAGTTTCAGAGTGACGATGAGGTTGTTGAGGAGGTTAAGAGGTGGCTGCAGCGGAACCCAGCGGACTCTTACCAGCAAGGAATAAAGGCCCTTGTTTCGAGGTGGAGGAAAGACGTAGAAAAGGATGGAGACTATGTGGAAAAATAAAAACTTGTAAAAAAGGTATGTAACTACTTGTGTACAAAATTTTGGGAACTTAAAGGAAACTTGGAAAGAAAAAAAAAGGTGGGAAAAAATATATTTAGTGGCCCTCGTAGTAAAATTTATTAAAAAAGAATAAAAAATTATCACACATGATGTACACTTTAGGAAGAGTTCTTAAATTAGTATGTGCTGACCATCCGGAGGTGCCTCTGAATCAGTGCTCCGTTATCTAAGTAAGTCCAGTGCGAAAGATGCAATATAAATAATTAATTTTAGAAAGTCGATCTCTTTCTACAGTGACCACTGATAGTCATCAAAAAAGTGATGCGGCGATGAAATGATAATTTCTTGTACATAATAAATAAATAAATAGAAATCCTTTAAAAATGCATGTTTTAGATTAAATTAATTAATCGCAGCGTTTCATCCTTTATTTTTCACTGTCCAATAATGTATAACTGGATACACGAAATAAGTGTGAATGAATTCTGAAACTAGTGTTTCTCGCTATACATTTTCTTTCTAAATTCCTATAAAAATTTATGGGCTCTCTTTTCTATCAGGAGTGGCTGACGGAAGAGGATCCTTGTCTATTTTATACTTTACTACCACTACTACTATTCCTATGTGAAAACTTTACGCGTTTATAAGGGTGTGGGTATAGTATGGGCCATTGTATGGGCATTTTCATTATTTTTTATCTTCAATTCCCTCGTCTTCTTTTTCTTTTCCACCTATTTCTTGGGCTAGTCTTAGATGTATCTTAGGGGGCTTCTGTAACTTCTGTAACTCCTGATTCTGATTCTTCCGTAACTTCTGTAACTCCTTCTTCTGATTCTTCTGCTTCTTCTTCTTTTAATTCTTCTCCTATAAAATTTTAATATTTTTGCGTTCGAAGATTCTGCTGCATTTAACCAACATGGTCGACTTGAGAAAGCATCCTCGCTTATATTTTCCATTTGGTTATTTGTCCCATTTTTATATATTTATAATACAGTAACTCAATTTTAAATCCAATAATTGCCCTCCTTAAGCCACTTTAAGACGGTTCTGACGTTTGGAGATTTCTTCTAAGAAAAATATTGCCTTGAGTAAGTTTTACGTTCGTATAAGATTTCATCTTTATTTATATACCGCTTCATGATGCTGTCCAGTTTGGAAACAACTTTTTACACACACACACAATATATATATATATATATATATATATATATATATATATATATATATATATACACCGTGGGTAGCCTAATGGTTAAGACGCTACGCTGTTAATAGGGAGGTCGTGAGATCGAGTCCGGGCGAGGACTTTGTAATTTCTGATTCCACGTTCAGCCGTAAGTCTAAGGTGGAGCAACGAACTTGATCTTCGTCGAGATGAACAATTCGGGCGGAAACAATACCGAGGTTACCAAGGTTATATATGTACATATACAGGGTGTTTCACAACCAGTCTGCCATATTTTAGGGGGTGATATCAAGTTAAAAAGTTAATACGGAACTACGGACGTTTTAAGATGTGCAAACAACAAATCCATACTTGTGTGTACAGTAATTCCATAAATGGCAGCACTGGTGGTAGTTTCAGTTAACGAAGCTACTACTACTAATCCTCAGTTTTTTCTTTCAATTGGTTTTGATCTGTGGTACGAGACGCTGTGTTGCGATAAGGTGAACAATCAAAATGAATCAACAGTTCACACCCGCTGAATACGCTGATATCCATTTCATTTCTGGATTCTGTGATGGTAACAGCAGAGCGGCAGTTGAGGAATATCGAAGACATTTTCCGAACCGCCGAATACCGAACAGGCAAGTGTTTAGTGACACACACTGGAGATGAAGGGAAACAGGGACAATTGTCCCACGTAACCAAGAACATGTCGCACGACGGCCCGTTGCTGTGGAGGAGCGCATACTGGACCTAGTACAACGTACCCCAACTACCAGTTTTCGAAGGATTTCTAGACGAATTGGTGAATCCGCATCGCGTGTTGCGAACCATACAAGATGAAGGTTTGTAGCCCTAACATTTGCAATGTGTGCAAGGTCTTCAACCGGATGATTACGATAAACGTGTTCAATTTTGCCAGTGGATGGTTATACATCGCCAAATTCTTAATCGCATACTGTTTAGTGATGAAGCACAATTCATTTGGGATGGAATTAACAATAGACGAATTCCCCACTTGTGGTCCGCCGATAATCCCCAAGGTATCGTTGAAAGAAACTTTCAACATCGATTCTCGGTGAATGTTTGGTGCGGTGTAATTGGAGATCAGCCGATTGGACCGTTCGTTTTGGAACAACGATTAACTGCTGATATTTATCTGAACTTCCTAACGAACGAATTTCCGCTTTTGATGGAGGACGTGCCTTTGGAGACAAGGCGCAGGATGTTCTTTCAACACGATGAGGCGCCACCACATTTTGGTCGTCATGTTACGGATTACTTGAATCAGCGGTACGGGAATCGTTGGATTGGTTGTGGTGGACCAATATCGTGGCCCCCGAGATCTCCGGACGTAACCCCGTTAGATTTCTTTTTATGGGGCCTTATGAAAGAGATGGTCTACAAGACCGAAGTACAAACGAGAGACGACCTCTTGCGCCGGATTATGGATGTCACTGCTTACATACGAGAACACCCCGAAATGATTCAATGGGCAGTGGACTCTTGTTTGGAAGGAGCAAAGCTGTGCACTGAAAACCGAGGCGGACATTTTGAACATTTATAAGGTGTATTTAATAAAATGTAGCTATAAATACATCAGATTGGTACTCTCGTTTATTTTTTCCATGCACCTTAAAACGTCCGTAGCTCCGCAACGATTGGAAACAGCACCGATGTTGTATGAGCGTTTTTACTCGATATCACCCCTCAATTCACCCCCCAAAGTATGGCAGGGCGGTTGTGAAACACCCTGTCTAATATATTATATATATATATATATATATATATATATATATATATAAGAGAGAGAGAGAGAGAGAGAGAGAGAGAGAGAGAGAGAGAGAGAGAGAGAGAGATAGAAGGAGACCACGATGTACGTATGTATGTATGGAGACCCTGATCTCTCTCTCTCTCTCTCTCTCTCTCTCTCTCTCTCTATATATATATATATATATATATATACACACATGGGATTGAACTCAGAATGGTTCCCTGAGGTTTTTTAGGATACACACAGACCGTGCATGGAACAAGGAACTCTTCTGGGAAAATTAAATCCACTATAGTCCGAATAAATAATGGTAAATGACAAACACTATAGTTTTTTCTTTTTCATGATGTTAGCCCGACGTTGGCAACGGGTTACTCGCAAAGAGGCCCGAAAATATAGCTTCCCTCACCAGCTATCTGCAAAGCAGGTTGGATCCAGCTTTGGGACAGGATCTAGGGTTTAAAGCAACCTAGCCCCACTAGATTTAGAACTTCAATATAAGCAAAAGACTCAGTGCATTGATGTATATAGTGGGGCTAGGCTGCTTTAAACCCTAGATCCTGTCCCAAACTGGATCCTATCTGCTTTGCAGATAGCTGGTGAGGGAAACTATATTTTTGGGGCCTCTTTGCGAGTGACCCGTTGCCCTCGTCGGGCTAACATTATGAAAAAGAAAAAACTATAATGTTTGTCATTTACCATTATTTATTCGGACTATAGTGGATTTAATTTTCCTAGAAGAGTTCCTTGTTCCATGCACGGTCTATATGTATCATATATATATATAATATATATATATATATATATAATATATATAAGCAAACAACCACAGGGAAAAGGAAAAGGAAACACGAAATCTGAGCGCTTTCGTTATAGATCACGAAAGCGCTCGGATTTCGTGTTTCCTTTTCCTTTTCCCTGTGGTTGTTTGCTTATTAAATAGATCACGTGTTGTTCTGTGATTTTATATATATATTATATTACAGTCAATATATATAT
The DNA here is from genome assembly GCA_023014485.1 of Bathynomus jamesi. Taxonomy (NCBI): domain Eukaryota; kingdom Metazoa; phylum Arthropoda; class Malacostraca; order Isopoda; family Cirolanidae; genus Bathynomus; species Bathynomus jamesi. The sequence continues at coordinate 366,826 of JAJOZX010004320.1, read as the reverse complement.
ATAGGATCATATGTAGAATTCGGACCCCAGGTAACCCTAATGGAGAATACAGACCCCAACTTTCCCCTAATGTAGAATCCAGACTCCAACTTTCCCCTAATGTAGAATCCAGACCCCAACTTTCCCCTAATGTATAGATTATAGAAGCCAGACCCCAAACGAATCGTATAAGGACATCAATAAACAATTTAAAGGTTCATAGAAAATTTTATTATTATTATCACAAATAAAACCATTAAAATCACACAATTGTAAAATCTTATATCAAATGTAGAATTCGGACCCCAGCCTTCTTTAGTTAGCTTTATAAGGCTAACTAACGAAAATATCACAACCTAACCTAACCAATCGTTAGGTTAACTGTACGCCCTTGACGATTGGTTAGGTTAGGTCATGATATTTTCGTTAGTTAGCCTTATAAAGCTAAAACTGACTCGAATAGTTAAAGCGTAGCTTAAACATGGCCTCGGATGTTAAGGCAAATGTAGAAACTCAAATAGTTAAAGAGTAGCTTAAACAAGCCAAATGGAGAATACAGACCCCAACCTTCCGCTAATGTAGAATTCGGACCCCAACCTTGGTAGAGGTCCGAATTCTACATATGATCCTATATATATTATATTATATATATATTTATATATATTATATATATATATATTATATTACAGTCAAAGTGTGTAACTAGCCATTTCGCGTAATGACTAAAATCTTCAGCAATTACGCAAAATGGCTGAAATTCCACCTTGGTCATTTCGTACAAGATCATTTGCCCGGTTAGATCAACTGTATGCCCTTGACAATTGGTTAGGTTAAGTTGTGTTATTTTCGTTAGTTTTAACGAAAATAACACGACTTAACCTAACCAATTGTCAAGAGCGTACAGCTGACCTAACCGGGCCTTCAATGGCGGACATCGGAATAACATTGAAGGCCCAGTTAGTATTTGAAAACCTCTATATTGAAAATTCAAATTCAAATGTGTTCAAATGTTCAAATGTGTATTTGAAGAGTGTTTCTCACTTATTTGAGCAGACCTGTGGATGTATGTATGTTTTAGCAGATTTAGTTAGTTAAATAAATGTTTTTAATTTTATTGTGATGTTTGTTATTTCTATGAATTCATGACAAAAGTCATTTTAGCCATTTCACGAAATGACTAAGGTGGAATTTCAGCCATTTCGCGTAATGGCTGAAGATTTTAGTCATTTCTCGAAATGACCAAGTGAAACAGCCATTTCGCGAAATGACTAAAAGTTTCAGCTATTACGCGAAATGGCTGGTTACACACTTTGACTGTAACTTATACTGTGTGTATATATATATATATATGCGTACCGTTTAAATTGGTAAATGCGCCCCCACCAAAAAAAGACCCTAGTATAAATTGAAATTTTATCGTGTTCAAAAGCTGAAAATCAGCAGTCGAAGCTGAGAGCCAAAATTTATTATTTTCATTGTAGGAATTTAAATATTTTTATTTTGTATGCGTAACATTGTTTCCTGATAGGCCATTGAACGTAATGATCTTTACATAATAAAGACAGGACGAGTTATAATCAAGCAGAGAAGTAAAAAGTAGTCACTTCCCGTTTTTATAATACTAATAAAACATTTAGTAAAAAGCTAAAAATGTATGTACGCTAGGGTGGTTAAAAAAACACAAAAGTTTCAAATTTATAGGTGATGGTATTTTTTCCCATTATATAAGTCAACAGAAGTCCATTGATATCATTTTTATCAAAATAAAATTTTGTGTAGGAGTTCCTCATTGAGGTTGAATTTCTTGCATTTAAGGAAGTTAAATTTTTCTTTAATTATGAACCTAATTATTATATTTCTATTGAAGTTTACTTGGTTTTATGTATTCTTGATATAAAAATGCAATTAAGAACATTTGCTGATATTTTTGTACAAAAGATAAATGAATCAGTTACCAGATATTTATTTGAATCACATTTTGGTACTAATTATGGTCTGTTTCTTTAGTTCTGCATGGTGTGTCTAACGTAGAATGTTCAATGTGGATTTATTGAAGTTGGGTATGGTGTTTCGATGCTTTTCAACTGCTTTTAGAAGCCATTGCAATTGTTCTTCGTTTTTGGTTATCGTTTTTGCGAAGCACTGGATCATGGCAATGCCTCGCTCGGCCACATCATTGGTGACTTTAAGGCATTTGACAAAGTTATAAAAAGTATTGAAGTCCTGATCATCAATCCATTCCTCTACCGGTTTTCTCATCCACGCGGTTGAAGTAGCATTCAAGAGCTGGAAAACAAACCACGATCTTTAGTCTAGTATGTCTATCAGCTGTGTGTCATTGTCTAGGAGGACTAGGCTTTCTTCATTTTCTTCCGACACTGGTAGTGAGGCCAGCTTTTGTGCCATATCTTGTTTCTGTTTGCTGGTCACACAATCGCTGCAAAGAGAAAACACTACCTTTTCTGGCCTCATGTAAGAAGTGTGCCGTCGGAGAACACCTAGAGCACTCTCAACTACTTCCTTGTCCACCATCTTGTAGCGGATCAGATCTCGGTACAGGCAGAGGTCGTTGACAGGAGCATCAGCAGCAACTGGCGCTGAGAGTCAGATTCGGACGTACAGAACGGCGGTAAACTGTACCATTCTTTGTAACGTCAGTAAGGTGTGTTCATCGTAACCTAGCTGTTCCCGAAACAGACACATTTTCGTGTTGTAAATCACCTAAAATGGAAAAATTCATTCATTCTTTTTATTAGATTCTATGCCAATGTTTTAATAATGGGCAAATTCAATGATTTAAAATAGCTATGTACTTTATTTGTCTATAATTTTTCTAATACGCTGTAATATTTGTCAGAGAATTTATATATTTATTATTTATACTATTCTACATGTTTTTACAAACCTTGGCCACCCAACGAGCGTGATGATATGCACCTGGACGACGGAACTTCACTTCGTGAGGCTCACGAGCTTCGAACACAGTGAGTGTTAGCTCTGCCACCTCGCGATAGTCGTCACGGATAAAGTGACTGCACTCTTTCTTTTGGACCAACGTTTGAAGATTGCAGATCACCTGATTCCGCATCTGTTTTAACCACGTGTCGTTGATAGGAAGTATCTTGAAGGTTACTAGATCTATATTTAGCCATCTGCACACAAAATATAATGCTTCATGTTTGCCGTATAAATTATCTTTGTTCAAGCATGATAAGTACATATTTTTTGTATTAAACTGTCTGTGGTTTAAATTATAATTTTTTCATATTGTTTCATATTCAGTATTTTCTAAAACATAATGTAGCAAGATATCTTACCTGTCCTGTAATTCGAGAAATCTTGGTTCAGATGGACCACTTGTTTTTCCAAATAGTTTAGCCGATACTGACCCTACTACCAATTCTAAAACATGATGGCGACATTCTAGATGGAGTAGCCTTCTTCCCAACATGCTTTGAAGCCTGCCTACTGATCCCTGAATTCTTCCTGTCTTACTAGCAGTTGTGTCGTAACAAAGTCCAACGACACGTTCCTCTATATTCCAGTCTTCTAGAGCATCCATGGTTGCACGTGCTTGCGATTTGCCAGTCCCATCCTGAAGTCTATTTATTGAAAGAAGTTTTCTATTTACATGGTCTGGACTGCCTGAGATAAGGATGGCTTGTCTGTGCTACTGTATCCCAAAGGAATCCTGTATTCAAAAAAATATTAGGTAATAATGATTACGGATTTGTAAAACATTCAAAATTTTAAAATGCGGCGTCTAGGAATATAAGCATTGTACAGGGTGGGCCGTAAGTTTCCATACATAGGAAAAATAAACATTTTTTTATGGACAACCATTTTTATTTATATAATATGCTCTACATGGTTGCCATTGTTTTGAAAACACATTTCAATACGTGTTCCCCACTGTTGATGAACACGCATTAGCACAGTTGACGTTATGCTTGTAATGGCGTTGGTGATACGTTCCTTTAGATGATTTATGTCTCGTATCTTTTCCTGATACACCATGGCCTTCAAGTGCCCCCAAAGATAGAAATCAAGGGGGGTGAGATCTGGGGATCTGGGAGGCCACTCCACAGGACCACGCCGACCAATCCAAGCATCCGGAAACTGCTGATCCAAATACCGACGCACGTGAAGACCATAATTTAAATTTTCCTATGTATGGAAACTTACGGCCCACCCTGTATAACTAAGTGTTGATTATACATCTATTTCTATACCTTCATCATCTTTCCATCCCAGTGTACTACAACATATTTTGGAAGGACAAATTTACTCTTAACATCTTGTGCCACTTAACGTCGATGTAATGCTCTCTGTCTCACTGTAGTTGCCTTGGAGATGTTAAATTGGTCAAGATCCATCAGGTGGAACTGCTGATCGCACGACTGCACTGACAACTCCAGCAACCTAATAAAAATAGATACACAACATTTTTTAAGAGAAGTAATTGTACAAACAAAGCCAACTCATGTAAATTAATTGTACTGATATATATATTTTATACGAAAGTAGATCAACCGGTAAACAAACCTGATTGTTGGACAGGAGGAATCGATCGGCCATCTCAATAATGGGAGTACATCTCAGAAGCTTACGAGGCAGATTGACAGAAACTGTGTTTTCAATACATCGTTTTGTTGGTGCAACGAATTGACTATCCGAACCATTGATCCTTTCGGAATTATTATTACTCTCAGAGTTATCCGAGTTCTCAGAGAAGGCTTCAGCATAATGCTGTTCCTTTGAAGTGGAAGCTACAGAATGAAGGCTCGCATCTTTGGAGTGTCGGGCTATCTTATTTTCTTCTCGTCTTAACCTTTCTGCTTGTTGTTTTCTCTTTGTGCTAAACACTTTGTCATTCCCAGACATTGTACCAAGTCTTTCTGAGCGTTGATTTATATAAAATCTGATATCTTCGTCTTTATCGTATGCATTTAGGAATCTGTTGCATTTGATTTTTTCGATCGCATCATCTGCTCCGATGTCCCAAAGTCGATCAAGTTTGTTTGTAAACAGCTTTCTTTTTTCTCCAGGGTCAGATTCCCTTTTCCCGTTTCTGATTAGCGCATTCCACTCACTCGACAAAGCTTCCAGCTTCTTGATGCAGTTGCATGGCCACATTGTCTTAATTCTAGCCATCGCCCAGAATGTAAGAACATTGTCAACAGTTATTTTGACCGCTTCTCGCCTATTACAGCACTTTTCGTTAACGTAAAAGAAATAACTAAGAACTTCTCGGGCAGGTGGCAATTTCGAGCCGCAGATAGAGTGTGTCGGCTGTCCTACCAGGAAACGTTCGGTCGAGTGTCTCAGTACACGAACTGAAGGCGAAACCTTGTCCATTTTTTCTGGTTCATTTCGCAATCACTCTTATACCATTACTAGAATATTTCAACAAACAAAATCAATCTGCAACAGAAAATTAATTGTAATTGAGGTAACAGCCTTACGCAGACAGACTATACAGAATTTAAGAAATCATTGACTGAAAAATATACGTCTTGAACTGTAGTGGGTTTGACATGGCCCTACATTCAATTATATGAAACATGCATATAATCGTCATCTGTACAATAAAGAACAATGTTTTTAGTTACATTTTGTTATAGAAAATGGCCTTGTGGTCGCCCACAAAATATAAAAAACAAGAATAATGGAATACAGAAGAAAGCATGCGACACCGCCATGATTCAAATGTTTATTAAATGCTATACAAATCAAGAAATAAGTGCCTTATTATTATAAATTAAATTATACAATTAAATTTGGGAACAAATGAATGTTATATTAGTAAATTGCAGTGCTACCATTATTGCGAATCATAAATTTCCCTAAATTGCTCTAAATTGAAGAAAAACTGAAGTTTCCTGAACTCCGAGAAATTCAACCTCGATGAAGAACCCCTAAACAAATTTTTGATTTTGACAAAAATGGTATCAAAGAACTATTGACCTATATAATGCGAAAAAATACCATCACCTATAAATTCCAAACTTTTGTTTTTTTTGAACGACCCTAAATTTGTACGCGCATATATATATTAAACACAGACCGTTAGGGCATATCATACTCTGGGTTCAGGGTTGAAATTTTGGAAAAATAAAGTAGCTAATATGTATTCCTATGTAAAAATTAACTCTGAGATGGGTTTATTATTTGCAACTTTTCCAAAAAATCTCATTTTCATGGTCAAAATCGCGATTTTCTGATTTGAAGGCTGCCTAACGCAGCCTCAGGGTACCTAAACCAAAGCGCGCAGCTTCTCTGCATATGATTTAGTCTAAAAGCTGCTTTTCTGACCTCATCCTTGCTTTCTTGCGTGTTTCAACACCTCTGGGTGCTGAAAAAATGTTTAGATTTCACGTAAAACTTAAGAATTTTAAGTTTTTCTTCAGAGAATAGGCGCGGCTCACCAGCTGTACTCTGATCGAGTAGCGGGACACTTGCCACCTCCACGTGTAGGTTTACACGCCTGTTCTTCCTGGATCCCTGAAAAGCGTGGCCTCATAAGATCTTATATTATGATCTTATGAGGACTTTTAGCTCTTATGAGCATTAACGATGGCTTCAGCCTCTTCATCAGCTACTCGAACCTGAAAAGCTCTTAAGTATGTCCTGCTTCGATCTGAACACTGGGAGCATTTCTCGATGGTCTATCCTGACTCTCATCCACCCATCTCTCCTCTCGTGACCGTACACAGCTTGAGAAGCAGTTGAGACTTCCTGTACAGCTCTCTCGCAGGACTGAGTATGAACAGAGAAAGCGTCCACTTTGGGTGGAGTTTTCCTGAGATCCTCGAGCTCAATCAAGGTCATCTTGCAGGTGAAAATAGGCTCGTAAATATTCTCTAATTCCCAGTTGATGAGATCCTCAGGTGAAGTGGCTTGCAGATTGACTTTGGGATTTTTATGGGGCCTCACTGTCGTATCACCAAAGTCTCTTCCTTCTCTGATCTTCTCTATCTGGCTCACAGCAAAAGCTCTCTGATGCCCATCCTCACTGCACAGGAATAAAGCCAGGATGTTCTCAGGATGTGCGTGGTAAGCTCCTCTTATCACTGCAGCAGAGATGATGTTCCTGATCTCGGTAGTGTGGTTCCTCAGCAGCCTCAGGCTTGAAAAAACGTGTGCAGGACCAAATTTGAGGTGGTGCTTCACTTTGATGTCGTAGTACAGTTTGAAGTAGAAGTTAAGGCAGAACTTCACAAGGACCTCGAGCCTCCTCAACACCTCCCCCTTCAGTCCGTGCTCCCTCATCCACAACAGCAAGATGGCCTGTGTAGTAGTGAGCCACCTGGATTGGTTCAGAAGTTCGCACTTCAGACCAGCCAACTGTGGACTGAGACTTCCAGACTTGATGGCTTTGATCAGAAGATAGCAATTGTGCTGGTCTGTGGAAAGAGATTTGACTATCTCTACTGGCAGCTCTATTATATCTTCAGTTCCTTCCACTGGTTTGAAGTTGAAGTTGACCTCAAGTTCATTCACTTTCTCAAGAAGTTTTCCAATAGGCCCACTGAAGCCTGACCGGGGAGTTACAGGGCCGTCCAGCTTGATGATTAAGTGCCTCAGGGGGAGCTCGTTCACATGGAGCTGACAGATCACCCAGTGGCACTTGCGACCTAGGATCTTCTCCAATAGGGCTATGGCGCCTCCAGACCACCCCGTGTTGGTGTTGGTAGAGTCTCCTCCAATCATTACAAGGCTCTCGTCAGCTCCGTGATCCAGAAGCCACTCATGCAGGCCCTGAGCGATCTTATGAGCAGGCTTTTCTCCTTCCTCAGGTTCCTCGGGAGTGAAATGGAAGAGGTACTTTCCTTGAGGCTCCCACGTGATAGTATAATGCTCCTCGATCACTTTGCCAGGATGAAATCTCCCTGTCACTTCGTCATATTTCAGCACCTTTGTGTTCCTATCCTGCTTGCCATCAAAGAATATCCCAGAGATCTTCTCCTCCTCTGACCTCTGCGTGAGAGCTTCAACTGATGAGGCCATTACCTCCTCCTTGGCCCTCCAGACTTTCATGCCATCTATGGCCAAGTAAGCCTTGTCTTTAGAAAGATGACCGGCCTTGATGAGGTCGTTCAGGAAGCCAATGGCAACTGCAGCTGCCGGAACATTTTCCACCCTGTACCTCAAAGCTGCTGAAGCTGTCCCTTGGATCTTCATGTTGTTTCGTGTAGCAGAAGTTGGAGTTTCGGCTGGTACTTCAGCGGGAACGTCCATAGGAGCTTCAGTAGCCTCAGCATTGCCAGAGGCTTCTTTTACAGCTCCTTCCAAGTTTGGCTCTTCGTCCTCCTCAAAGTCTTTCATGAGAAGTTCCTCATTAGTAGCCTCCTCTTTCTTCTTCCTCTTTACAGCAAAAGCTTCTTCAGCCTCCTTCCTCTTCGCTGCTTTGATCTGTCTCCTGCTGTCTTCGAAGTCTACAGAAGACATCTGGATTCCTGAAGCTTCGGAAGTCTTCACTCTCTGGTAGTACAGCCACTGAAGGTCCAGTTTCGGAATCTTCACCTCCAAAGGACAGTTACAGTTCACATGGGCCTTGAGGGAGCATCCTGAGCATCCACTCCCCTCTAAGCCGCACAAGAAGATCTGATGCTTGCAAACGCAAACTTCACAGAGTTTATCCAGATCAGCCATCCTCTTCTCCTGGGTAGCAGACTTAACTCTCCCGTTCACAAAGTCTGTCGTCTCCTTCCATTTCAACAAGATCTTATATGAGAGCGATTTTTCCGTAATTGTCACAGGCGGGGAGAACTTTACATTCGACTTCCTCCACTGAGTCATCACGAGTGAAGCCAGCTCGTCAGTCATCTCTCGGATAGGGTATTTAGACCTTTGGATGTCATGAATGAGGAACTTTTCCTCCTGCAGACGAATCCCTCTCTGAAGAACGGCTCTCCAAGTCGGCACCTCGCTGGGAATGAACTCCTTCCCCGCGCCCACAACATCCGAGAGCTTTGAACATGACATTTTCCTGGTTTTGGGGGCAGATTCGGCCATCACGTCTAATCGGTGCTTATTCTCGCTCTTGTCCAATCTGTATCAAATTCATATCAGTATGTTTAGTGTTCTTTCGCCATAAATATAGACAAGGAATATAATTTTTGGTTATAATCAGGGTTGCCAACGGGCATTTTTAATTACCAAATTAACCTAAATTTGGTAATGAATATTTATTTTGGTAATAGAAAACTGATTTGGCATTGCAAATTTAATTTAAAATTCGTAATAATGGTGTAACATAAGCTTAACCCTTTGTCATTCAGTACCATTTAATTTTAGCATAGGTTTATTTTTTTACTCGAAATATACATAGGAGGTATATATATAAGCATGTTTAGCAATCTTTTTTTTGTAAGAACATTTCTAAATGAAATAATTTATGTGTTCATTAATCAACAAAGGTCTAATAAGGTAATTCGTGGGTGGTAGTTAGTACTCTCTCTCTCTCTCTCTCTCTCTATATATATATATATATATATATATATATATATATATTAGTGATGTAGGTCACATCCGCATCCGCGGAACATCCGCACAATTTCTCGCATCCGCATCCGCACTTTGGACTGCGGATGTCGTGCGGATGTGGACCGTTGAGATAAAATGTCATTAATAAGCGGAAATTATCAAATTCTACTATATTAATAGAACTAGTTCATTGTGCGCAAAAGTGATGCAAGCGACAAGACGAGAGGCTGTTCTTGTATGAAGTTACTCTCTTGCAACCTACTTAGATCCACGTTACAAAGCTAAGTTATTTTCACCTAGTACATTAGAACGAGTTAAATCATCACTTGGCAAAGCAGTTGAAGAGCTTCAATTTCTTGAATCTGTCGCTTCGCCACCCACCAAAAGAATAAAAGTTTCAGTGACAGAACCAACACCTTCAACAAGCAAATCTATCACAGAATCTGTCTCTCAGTTTCTTGAGTCAAGCAGCAATGACGAGACCTACGCGATGTCAAAAGATGTAGTAAAAATGATGAGAGCTATCACCAAGAAAAACGCCTGGCTGCATGTGACAATCCTATTAGTTGGTGGAAAAATACGCAGAATATCTATCCATACTTGAGTAAACTTGCAAGGAAACATTTAGCCTGTCCTCCAACAAACGTACCAAGCGAGAGATTATTTAGCAGTGCTGGATTAATATATGATGAAAAGAGAAACAGACTGGCAGCAGAAAAGGCAGAAAAATTAATGTTCCTTAAGCATAACCTTCCTATAATTAAGTTTGAACATTAAACGATGAACATCTTAGTTTACTTTATTTTAATTACTCATTTATAAATATGCCTAATAAAACTTTAAACTTAATATAAATAGTTATCAAGCTAATTAAAGATCTCTTTCTATAAGGGTGGAGGTTGGGGAAAGAGGTCGGTAGGGTGCATTTGAGTTGGGTTCACGTCCCGCATCCTGGTAACACAATTATGGTTTCTAATTGTGGCTGAAACTCAACAAAATATAACGAATTTATTTGCAGACGAATTCACTAATTGATTTCTATATTAGTTAGATGCTTGATATTATTTTATATGTTCAGAGAAAAGTACAGCAATTATTGTACAATTAATCAATTATATTTATACTACATTATAGCTACAGCTCTCTCTATATAATAACTTATTATATACGTTAAACACAACAAATCTCGAATATATCCTAAAAAATAACGAAAATGTAGACATCCACATCCGCAGATGTTGAAATCAAACATCCTCATCCGCATCCGCATCCGCGGATGTGAAAAAAATGACATCCGCTACATCACTAATATATATATAAAACAGTACATAAAAACAATCGTAATGAAAAATTCATTTCATGTATCCAATTGGACACACGTGTTATCATAGACAGAAATTTACCCTACGAAACTTTGTGTCCATTTCGAAACGAAGTTTGAATAAAGTCTTTTCTTCACAGTTATTAAAAATATTACTTAAACAAAGTAAACAGGGAGCTTCTTTAATACTTCTAGAATGAAATTATAGCCAAAACAAATATAATAATGGTGATTAAACTTAGGAAAATTACAAAAAACACTTACCGAAAAAAATGGCGTCCACTCACTTCTACTTCACAATTATAACTGGCGTAGTTGCTGAGAGCCATCTATTGAGAGAATGTTGAACTTCGCCTTCTGCGTCCAAATGGTTACAAAGATTGAAATGGAGTAGATTTTTCTTCTTATGTATGTATGTATTAAAACTGCATAAGAGTTAAGCAAAGTTAATGTGTCTAAATGGCAACAAATTACGACAAAGGGCTAAAAATATGAGGTTGTGTCCAATTGAATATTTGGTATTTCAAGATAGAACAAAAAACGCAATTTTGAACATGATAACGCGATTTTGGGGAAAAGTTGCAGAAAAGAATCCTCTTAGAATTAAATTTTACATAAAAATACATATTAGCCAGAGTGAATTCGGACTCGGAAACGTATGATATGCCCTACAGACGTGCATGGAACAAGGAACTCTTCTAGGAAATTACATCAGTAGTATGGGTGCAAAAGGGGAGAGTGCAATGCAATTGCAAATGTTGATCAATATCGCATGAGGTTATGCAACAAGGGGGAATGTTGCAAGATGCTATACAACAAAGGGGGAGGGGGAATGTTGCAAGATGTTATGCAACAAGGGAGAAGGTAAATGTTGCAAGATGTTATGCAACGAGGGAGAAGGAGAATTTGCAAGGTGTTATGCAACAAGGGGAGGAGGAATGTTGCAAGAGCAACAAGGGGTTATGCAACTTGGAGGCGGAGTTATCCCTAAGAGAACGAGAGAGAAGGAGAGAGAGAGAGGAGGAGAGGTGTTCGCCTGGCAGGAGTAAAGCGCATATTAAGACTTCAGCCGAGCTGCCGTTGCCTTATAGGGTCCCTAATCAGCCAGTTTGCGTATCTGGCTGAGTTGCCAGATTGCGCTATTTATTTAATTAAAGCATATACTCTGGCTTAGTCCGGCAGTTGGCTTATCTGGCTGAGTTGTCAGATTGCGTTTATTTATTTAATTAAAGCATATATTCTGGCTTAATCCGTCAGTTGGCTTAGAAGGCTTCTTAGAAGGCATGAATGGCCTGTATATATTAATAACCTTCGAACGAATAAAAAGCGCACACAAACGCACATACACTCACCGACTGTACGCCCATAAAGCCCCTATTGTCACACCACACACACACACACACACACACACACACACACACACATATATATATATCTATGTATGTATATATATAAACTGATTGATGCATGCAAAGCCCTAATAGCAAAATATATACGAGCACAACCACCACACAAAAAGCATCACATCACCAGCAATCTTCTAAGTATAGACTTTTCGGAGCTCATCCCATTAATAGCGCATGGAGAGATAAGGGCTACGACTTTTAGGAGCTCATCCCATCAACACCACGTAACTGATATGAAGGCTACAACCAATTGTCCAAACTTAGACGGCTGGTGGTGAAACATTATTACACAACAACCATCAACAACCCATCAACCACCTCCACCGGTTTACTTACCAACACCTTGTCTCTAAATACGACTCAATAGACAAAATATTAAACATAAACAATAATAGCTTTTATATTGAGCTTTTTGTGGTGAAACGAGGCCTATTCGACATTTGGTAGGGCGATCTTTTAAACAAAAAGTCGAATAAGATAAACTAAGTTTAATACAAATACAAATTTTCATCATAATACGCAATTTTGTCCTTAAACTATAACATGAAAAACATTAATATGATTTTCCAAACAAAATAGAAATTAAATTAGGGGTAACTTATGAATTTTTCCTCTTTTAGCCAATTATTGTTTCAATATAAATTTATCTTTAAGACAATTTTATCCTTAAACTAGTATTAATATGATTTTAAAAGAAAATAGAAATTAAATTAGGGGTAACTTATTAATTTTTCCTCTTTTATCGAATTATTGTGTTTCAATATAAATTTATCTTTAAGACACCAATATATCTTTAAACCTTATTACAAAAAATATTAATATGATTTTTAAAACAAACTAGATTCTATTTCGGGGTAACATTCATTTTTCCTCTTTTGGCCAATTATTTTGTTTCACTATAAATTTATCTTTAAGACACCAACATATCTTTAATCCTTATTACAAAAAATATTAATATGATTTTAAAAACAATAGATTCTGTCTCGGAGTAACATTCATTTTTCCTCATTTACTTGCAGCCCTGCCGCAACATTGCTGCATTATCTTTTAATACAATTAAAACCAGCATTCACGATCATATTGAATCTTACTGTTCAAGATATCCTGAAATAATGATGCAAAATTATTTTAAAAGGTATAGATTCCTCGAAGTATCTTAAACTTTGATGCAAAAAAAACATTAATATAACTAGATTTTAAGTTTTAGCTGGCTTACCCCAATAAACATCGTTTTCTAAACGTATTTATAAAAAATGGAATTTATGGCATAACACATGTAATTGCACCTTCTACAATTCAATAATTGTATTATCATGATTTACTGCATTATATTTATTGTAATTTTAAACCAGCTTTTGGGATATATTAAATTAAATTTTCATCTCCCATCTATCTGCCCAAGCAACTACTTTATCATTGTCCTTTTGTAGAAGGCAGAGTATATATATATATATCGGGGTACAAGATTAGTTGCCAGACTGCGCTATGCAATGAATTAGTTCTTTTATTTCATCATTTTGCGGTCAATACTTCGGGAGGTGAGAATATCGGTAATTGTGGTAAAAATGTTCATATGAACATGTGTCTAATTCTGAATGATTACGGAGATAGAGCTGTTTGAGTCTGATGCGCGCGCAACTCTTCCTCCCCCTTCCCTCCCTATAACCTTGAACCATGTAAGCTGTAATGTAAGCATGTAACATAAGCCGGTCGACAGCTGACTGTTGTGAGTGACATTGTTTGGTGTTTGAAGCAGTGTTAAGAATGTCACACACCTTCACACATGCCGAATATGCAGATATGGTGTATGTCTACGGTTTTTGCGATGGAAGTGCAACAGCTGCTGTTGCAGAATACCGTCGACGGTTTCCGAACCGCAGAATTCCGGATCGAAGAGTGTTTACCAGGGTTTTCAACACATTGCGTGAGATTGGTACACTTCCCAGCGCTCATGTTTCATCTGAACGTGAAGGTCAACAAGATGTGGATGAAGTGGAAAACATTCTTCAGTTGGTAGAGCGTTGTCCTACTACTAGCTCCGAAGAATTTCTACACGTCTCGGGGTACCACACACAAGAGTATGGCGAACATTACGTGAGGAAGGCTTGCATCCATATCATGTACAGCGTGTACAACACCTTCAACCAGGAGACGCTGCCATGCGACTGGAATTTTGTCATTGGGTAAATGCTAATCGCCGATTGCTTCGATTAATACTGTTCACCGATGAAGCTACTTTCACCCGTGACGGTATCAACAACACTCGTAATTCTCATCGGTGGTCAGACGAAAATCCAAATGCCGCTGTGGAAACAAATTTTCAACATCGCTTCTCTGCCAATGTGTGGTGCGGTATCATCGATGATCACCTAATTGGCCCTCTTACTTTAGAGAATCGTCTTACAGGACAAAGTTAACTAGAATTTCTGCAAAATGAATTGCCAGGACTATTGGTGGATGTTCCTTTGGCTACACGCGCTGGTATGTACTTTCAGCATGACGGAGCTCCTCAACATTCTACCCGTCTGGTGATGCAGTACCTAAATCAAACTTTCCCTGGTCGATGGATCGGCCCCGGTGGTCCCATTCAATGGCCACCAAGGTCTCCAGACCTCTCTCCGTTAGATTATTGTTTGTGGGGGTGGATGAAAATTCAAGTTTACAAAGGAAAGGTGGATACACGAGAAGAATTGCTCGAGCGCATTTTGGATGCTGCTTCCCGCATAAAGGAACGTCAAGATCAACTCAGACGAACAACACGCGATCTTCGCACACGAGTTGCAAAGTGCATTGAGGTTGACGGTGGGATTTTCGAAAACATATTGTAAACTGTAACAAATTTGTCATTGTATCTGATACCATTCAAAATGCCAAAGTTTAAATATTAAATGTTAGAAACAGTAATTGGTTTCTCTTTCTTCAATACCATTAACAATGCTTTTGTATATGTAGATTCAAACAGCTCTATCTCCGTAACCATTCAGAATTAGACACATGTTCATATGCACTTTTTTTCTCACAATGACCGATACTATCACCTCCCGAAATATTGAACTTTCATCCTGAAACACCCTGCATATATATATATATATATATATATATTATATACCGAGATAATCCACAAGATTAGGTGTCAGTCTGCGCTATTTATTTAATTTGTACATGTTTAATGGAGAAGCGATGTTCTCCTTATAATTAATTTCTTTATTATGTACGTATTATTAAGGGAAAAGTATAGTTTGTAGATATTTTCCTCGCTCAAGTCAGACGAATTTATTCAGCCTCCATCTTAATACATAAATTTATCTAAAAGCAGAAATCACGCTTTCAGTTAAAATAGTATTTATATATGCATTTAGTATGGTCTATACAAGTAATGTAGTTTTCTATGGATATTTATAAAGAAAATGGAATTTTGTTTAAGGGGTTTCTTAATTGTTCATCGAATTATTGTATACAACACATTTTACGTTACATGGTTTAAACATTTCTAACACATATAGGGTCATAGACAAGGGGGAAAGATGGACTCAGGAAGATTCAGAATGAATTGTCGATGTGATGTATCGTGTTAATTTTAACTACTCTAGGAGTGATTCAGGCAATGAGAGTGTATAAAAGACTGATTTACCCTGAAGATTGGATGTATCCAACAATAAAGAATTATGAAATGCTTCGATATATATATATATATATATATATATATATATATATATATATAAGATCTACTAAGTCCTTTTTCATCCGGTAGTTAAAAGAATACATTCATTTTCACCTGTTCAGTCTCATTTGTTTAAGGTTCAAAATTGAGTGTGAAACGCGTTGCAAGAGAGCATTTCTCTCCTCTACCAAGCGATCATGTGTGGCAGAGAGGGCAAGAGAGCAACTCGTTCCTCCACCAAGACAGGTCTAGAGGCGGGGTCCACCAGCTTGACCGCCGTGTGAAGAGAGGCCCAGCAGATGGGGACACTAACCGATGGTCAGAAGACAACAGTAGGGCATTTAACATCGAGAAATTTCAACTCTTGAGATCCGGTAGAAATTAAGAAATTAAACAGACTGCATATTAGGCCAAATGAGCTAGGTGTACATGGCTATGTGAGGTGGAGAGCGCGAGAGAACAACTCGCTCCTCCACCAAGCGGTCATGTGTAGCGGAAACCGCAAGAGAGCAACTCGCTCCTCCACCAAGCCGGGTCTAGAGGCGGGACCACCAGCGTGACCTCCGTGTGAAGAGAGACCGAGCAGGGGGGGACACTAACAAATGGTCTGAAGACAACAATAAGACATTTAACACCGAAAAATTTGAACTCTTGAGATCCGGTAGAAATGAAGAAATTAAACAGACTGCATATTAGGCCAGATGAGCTGGGTGTACATGGCTATGTGCGGTGGAGAGCGCAAGAGAGCGGCTCTCTCCTTCACCAAGCCAATCCTAGAGGCAGGGACCACCAAGCTCGACCTTCATGTGAAGAGAGAACGACACGCGGAAACGCATCGTTGTACACGCACACACATTTTATTTTATTCATGCAGTTAACCGTGATTCACTGTCGTCAATTGAGTTAACATGACCTACTAATTGTTACCATCATGCACTTATCCGTGATCGTGGCATGGAGTTAACCGCGACTTGGAGTTGTTTACATTTCCGGGTCCCTCCGGCCATACCGCCACAATGGGCCTCAGTCAGTGTCTCTCAGCTCGACCAAAGGCAATATTACGAACGAAATTATCAAAGACGCAAAGAGAAAAATCGGCGAGTGGTACCAAACCTCAAACTAAACCCAATAACCATACACACTGATATCATCTAGTGACACGCCTTCATTAGTTGCGGGACTATTTACCGAACTTTTTGATCACACCTCGTATATATAAGATCTACTAAGTCCTTTTTCAACCGGTAGTTAAAAAAATACATTCATTTTCACCTGTTCAGTCTCAATTGTTTAAGGTTCAAAATTGAGTGTCAAATGCGGTGCAAGAGAGCAATTCCCTCCTACACCAAGTGGTCACACAGAGTAAAAACATTTTTACAATAAATTGTCTTCGCATCCACGTTATTTTACGTGAGACGAGAAGGAAAGGATGCAGGTACATAAAAGGGTACCATCGGAATGTGTCGGTTTGACCTATATAGCAGCGAGGGATTGCCCACGATGTCTCACTTGGATTCTCCTTACATTCGTTCCTTGATTTAAAATCACAATAAACAATATAAATGTTCTATGAGATTAATATTTTATTTTTTCACCCTATAAACATCATCACAAACGGTAGACATGATCTGTCTTAAAGCTAAAACATAACTTCTTATCATTTCATGTTTTCAGCTTCAATAAACATCGATAACCCCCACCACACCCATCCCACACACATTGGGAGTAATCAACAATTGGAATTGAATGAAATATATATATATATATATATATATACATATATATAGAGAGAGAGAGAGAGTCAAAAACTGAAGACGGCACACACACACATTAGTGATTTGAAATCACTCTTAAAAATGGTAATTGTCCGAAAACTCGCAAGAGCAGCTCGCTCCTCCACCAAGCCAGGAAAACCTCAACTTTGACTGTTGTGTCTTCAGACCATTTGTTACTGTCCCCCTTTGCTCGGTCTCTCTTCACACGGAGGTCAAGCTGGTGGTCCCGCCTCTAGACCCGGCTTGGTGGAGGAGCGAGTTGCTCTCTTGCACTCTCCGCCACACATGACCGCTTGGTGGAGGCACGAATTGCTCTCGCGCGCTCTCCAACGCATATAGTCATGTACACCTAGCTCATCTGTCCTAATATGCACTCTAATTTCTTCATTTCTGTCATATCTCAAGAGTTGAAATTTCTCGATGTTAAATGCCCTATTGTTGTCGTCTGACCATTTGTTAGTGTCCCCTCTATTCGGCCTCTCTTCACACGGAGGTCACGCTGGTGGTCCCGCCTCTAGAGTTGTCTTGGTGGAGGAACGAGTTGCTCTCTTGCGGTCTCCGCCACATATGACCGCTTGGTGGAGGAGGGAAATGCTCTCTTGCAACGCGTTTGACACTCAATTTTGAACCTTAAACAAATGAGACTGAACAGGTGAAAATGAATGTATTCTTTTAACTACAGGATGAAAAAGGACTTAATAGATCTATATATATATATATATATATATATATATCGAAGCATTTCATAATTCTTTATTGTTGGATAGATCCCAATCTTCTGGGTAACTCAAAGTCTGTTATACACTCTCATTGTCTGAATCACTCCTTGAGTAGTTAAAATTAACACGATACATCACATCGACAATTCATTCTGAATCTTCCTGAGTTCATCTTTCCCCCTTGTCTATGATCCTATATGTGTTAGAAGTGTTGAAACCATGTAACGTAAAATGTGTTGTATACAATAATTCGATGAACAATTAAGAAACCCCTTAAACAAAATTCCATTTTCTTTATAAATATCCATAGAAAACTACATTACTTGTATAGACCATACTAAATGCATATATAAATACTATTTTAACTGAAAGCGTTAGTTGATTACTGCTTTTAAATAAATTTATGTATTAAGATGGAGGTTGACTAAATTCATCTGAAATGAACGAGGAAAATATCTACAAACTATACTTTTCCCTTAATAATACGTACATAATAAAGAAATTAATTATACGGAGAACATCGCTTCTCCATTAAACATATACAAATTAAATAAATAGCGCAGACTAGCACCTAATCTTGTGGATCGTCTCTGTATATATATATATATGACGCGTTCGGTGGAGAAGGGGCGAACGCAACATTTTCGAATTATGCAACAAAATGCAGTTAAAGTTTGTAAACTTTAAACCTTTGTATTTTTCCCGTTTATTGAAATGTTGTATGAATTTGAACACATATTTGAGTAAAATTTTTGTGTAATTTGTCGATATAATAAAACGCCAAGAAATTTTACAATATTATTTATTGATAGCTTCTGATGTTAACTGGTGTAATCCATTATTTAGTCCTCTTCGTCGAATGTTGTATTACCTGCTTCAACTGTTTCGGTTTCTTCCAGTTCCTTTAACAATCTTGTATAATAGTTCACTGCAGTTGCAGGCATTAGGTCTGATAATTCTTTGAGATCTTTTATTTTTTCCTTAGTTATTAGCAGCAATTGGGAATACTTTGGTTGCAGTGTCTGCTGGGCTAGATTGAATAAACTGACACTGTAGGATTTTTTCCCTTTCTGCAGTCTGACGGGATGGCTATTATCTGGGGTTGTGCGGTATGCAGTAGATATTACGTAGCCTTCTTTGTGTTGAAAGTCAAATATTAACTTTCTTGCATCTGTAAATTTAGTAGTTGTTGATTTCCTAATGACAATGCACGTTTTTAGGACGTCAAAATCGAGAAAATCAGCCTGTTTCATTTCTACAACTAGGAAGCGCTGCGAAACGGCTGTAGTTATGGCCGTAACATAATCTTTTTTGGTGTAAATAATATTGCTGTAATTATTTTTTATATTTTGTTCAATTTGGCCAAATTGAGCATCACAGGGCATTGTCGAGTGATCAGAAAGTAGATAGATGTGTTCAATGTGAAGCAATGATGCGGAGTGAATTTCTCTGAGATACATTAAAACCTAAATTTTACCGTGAAAGAGTGCAGACTAACATCTAATTTTTTGCATAGGTAAAGCAAAGGTTTTAAAGGATAATTATACGACAAAAACTCATTTTTCGAATTTTGTGGCGTTCGCCCCTTCTCCACCGAACGCGTCATATATACTGCCTTCTAACCACTAATGTGGAAAATATTTTGTGCTTCCAATAATTCGAGTTAATCTTCGCAAAATGATGAAATAAAAGAACTAATTCATTGCATAGCGCATTCTGGCAACAAATCTTGTACCTCGAAATATATATATATATATATATATATATATACTGCCTTCTACAAATGGACAATGATAAAGTAGTTGCTTGGGCAGATAGATGGGAGATGAAAATTTAATTTAATATGTCCCAAAAGCTGCTTTAAAATTACAATAAATATAATGCAGTAAATCATGTTAATCCAATTATTGAATTGTAGAAGGTGCAATTATATGAGTTATGCCACAAATTCCATTTTTTTAAATACGTTTAGAAGACGATATTTGTTGGGGCAAGCCAGCTGAAACTTAAAATCTAGTTATATTAATTTTTTTTTTTGCATCAAGTTTAAGATACTTCGAGGAGTCTATAACTTTTAAAATAATTTTGCATCATTATTTCAGGATATCTTCAAGTGTAAGATTTAATATGATCGTGAATGCTGGTTTTAATTATATTAAAAAATAAAGCAGCAGTTTTGGGCAGGGCTGCAAGTAAATGAGGAAAAATGAATAAGTTACTCCGAGACAGAATCTATTTTGTTTTTAAAATCTTATTAATATTTTTTGTAATAAGGCTCAAAGATATGTTTCTGTCTTAAATTTAAATTTATATTGAAACAAAATAATTGGCCAAAAGAGGAAAAATGAATGTTACCCCGAAATAGAATCTAGTTTGTTTTAAAAATCATATTAATATTTTTTGTAATAAGGTTTAAAGATATATTGGTGTCTCAAAGATAAATTTATATTGAAACACAATAATTCGATAAAAGAGGAAATATTAATAAGTTACCCCAAATTTAATTTCTATTTTCTTTTAAAATCATATTAATACTAGTTTAAGGATAAAATTGTCTTAAAGATAAATTTATATTGAAACAATAATTGGCTAAAAGAGGAAAAATTAATAAGTTACCCCTAATTTAATTTTTATTTTGTTTGGAAAATCATATTAATGTTTTTCATGTTATAGTTTAAGGACAAAATTGCGTATTATGATGAAAATTTGTCTTTATATTAAACTTAGTTTATCTTATTCGACTTTTTGTTTAAAAGATCGCCCCACCAAATGTCAAATAGGTCTCGTTTCATCACGAGAAGCTCAACAGGAAAAAACTATTGTCGTTGCCTTTTTTTGACTTGGCACCATAAACGTATTTGTTTGTTTAATAGCTCTGTCTATTGGGTCGTATTTAGAGACCTTGTCGGCCTACCAGGATTTGGAAGAAAACCGGTGATGGTGGCGCTGTGGAGGTGGTTGATGGGTTGTTGATGGTTGTTGTGCAATACTGTTTCACCACCAGTCGTCTAAGTTTGAACGCTTGGTTGTAGCCGTCATATCGGTTACGTGGTGTTGATGGAATGAGCTCCTAAAAGTCGTAGCCCTCATCTCACCATGCGTTGTTGATGGGATGAGCTCCTAAAAGTCTATACTTAGACGATTGTTGGTGATGTGATGCTTTTTTGTGTGTGGTGGTTTTGCTTGTATATATTTTGCTATTGGGGCTTTGCATGCATCATTCAGTTTATATATATATATATACACATATATATATATATGTGTGTGTGTGTGTGACAATAGGGGCTTTATGGGCGTACAGTCGGTGAGTGTATGTGCGTTTGAGTGCGCTTTTAATTCGTTCGAAGGTTATTAATATATACAGGCCACTTATGCCCTCTAAGAAGCCTTCTAAGCCAACTGGCAGAATATATGCTTTAATTAAATAAATAAACGCAATCTGGCAACTCAGCCAGATAAGCCAACTGCCGGACTAAGCCAGAGTATATGCTTTAATTAAATAAATAGCGCAATCTGGCAACTCAGCCAGATACGCCAACTTGCTGATTAGGGGCCCGAAAGACAATGGCCGCTCGGTTGAAGTTTTAATATGCGCTTTGCTCCTGCCAGGCGATCACCTCTCCTCATTTCTCTCTCCTTCTCTCTCTTTCTCTTGGGGGATAACTCCGCCTCCAAGTTGCATAACCGCTTGTTGCTCTTGGAACATTCCCCTTACCCTTTGTTGCGTAACATCTTGCAACATTCCCATTCTCCCTTGTTGCATAACATCTTGCAACACCCCTTCTCTCTTGCTGCATACCATTTTGCAACATTCCCCCTCCCCCTGTGTTGCATAACATCTTGCAACATTCCCCTCTCTCATTTGTTGCATAACAACTTGCAACATTCCCCTCTCTCATTTGTTGCATAAACTTCTGCAACATTGATCAATATTTGCAATTGCATTGCACTCTCCCCTTTTGCGCCCATACTACTTACATCCACTACTGTTCGGATAAGTAATGATAAATGACAAATACTATAGTTTTTTCTTTTTCATGATGGAAAACCCAACGTGGTCACCGGGTTAATCGCAAAAAGGCTCAAAAATATAGCTTCCATCACCAGCTATCTGCAAAGCAGATAGGATCCAGCTTTGGGACAGGATCTCGGGTTTAGAGCTTATACCTAGCTTACTACATTCAGAACCTCAATATATGCAAGAAACTCGTTGTATTCACATCGGAATGAATACATCAAAGAAAAAGGGGGTAACTATTGTATTTTTCGCCAAAAAACAAAACTTAAACCTCAACCGGGACATTGAGCGTCCACTTTTCAAGGCACATAACACGTCCGTTTAATATACACAAACTCAGAATGGTCCCCTGAGAAACTTATATGTTAAACACAGACCGTGCATGGAACAAGAAACGCTTCTGGGAAATTACATCCACCATAGTTCGAATAAGTAATGATAAATGACAAATACTATAGTTTTTTCTTTTTCATGATGGAAAGCCCAACGTGGGCACCGGGTTACTGGCAAAGAGGCCCCAAAATATAGCTTCCCTCACCAGCTATCTGCAAAGCAGATTGGATCCAGTTATGTGCCGGACGTGTTATGTGCCTTGAAAAGTGGACGCTCAATGTCCCGGTTGAGGTTTAAGTTTTGTTTTTTGGATAAAAATACAACAGTTACCCCCTTTCCCTTTGATGTATTCAATCCGACGTGAATTGAATGCAACGAGTTTCCTGCGTATATTGAGGTTGGAATGTAGTAGGCTAGGTATAAGCTGTAAACCCTAGATCCTGTCCCAAGCTGGATCCTATCTGCTTTGCAGATAGCTGGTGAGGGAAGCTATATTTGGGGACCTCTTACGAGTAACCAGGTGCCCACGTTGGGCTTTCCATCATGAAAAAAGAAAAAACTATAGTATTTGTCATTATCATTACTTATTCGAACTATAGGGATGTAATTTCCCAGAGAGTTCCTTGTTCCATGCACGGTCTGTGTTTAAATATAAAGTTTCTCAGGGAACCATTCTGAGTTTGTATATATATATATTTATATATATATATATATAATATATATATATGCCAATAATCATTCATGGTTGCATGTATGTTCATAAATGAAAAGAAGATTGCATGATAGATCATATTTCTTTCACAGTAAAAATTATGTATACATGAATGTTAAATGTACATCAAGTGATATTTATGTTGATATGGATTTAGAAACGCGTCTATATATATATATATATATAATATATATATATACACACACACACACACACACATATATATATATATATACAAACACACATATTATATAGATATATATATATATATATATATATATATTATATATATATTGTAGAGTAGCTTTTTTCTAAACATGTTCAAACACTTTGATAACTTTTTTTGATAAAAGTAAATAGATATTTTTGGCTTTTTTTCCGTAGTTTTTGATTGATAATAAAAGTAAATAAATAATAACAGTCTTATTGAATCAATATATTTAGAATCGTGTTGCTTTCCCCTTTCCATTATGTGAAGCTGACACACGTTCTGACAATCCATTGATAAGGTTTTGCAATTTGTTCTTAAGGTGTCTATTTACTGTTATGAATTCTCTCTCTCTCTCTCTCTCTCTCTCTCTCTCTCTCTCTCTATATTATATATATATATATATATATATATATATATATATATATATATATATACATATATATATATCGGGTGGCCCAGAGAAAACGCCTTGAGATTTGAACATCAATAACTTCAAAAATATACAGTTCACTTTTCCAAAATTTACATAACTTTTATTTCAATCTATTGATAAGCCATCATAAAAATTTCAGACCTCTAAAATACTTTTTCCACAGCTGAGGGAACAATGAGGTATGGTGAAAAAAACGAATATCCTAAATCCTAAATGTGTATGGCTGTACATGACAACTATTCTAAGACTTGTAGTTTCCTTAGCCTATGGATAATCTGTTAGTCTCTGAAAAACGTCAGATGATATAGGCTACGCTCATCTTAAATACTGTTTTTTAAACTTACCTTTCAAATTATGGTTGTTGTTGTTGCTGCTTAGCCGATCAGCCCACCCTGATCGAGCAAGCCGGCGGCACACAGGTAACCGATCGCCCTCTCCGGAGTGGACCAGAGGTTCAGCGCACTAGTGATGTTGTGGTGTGTTCGTTGTTGTGCTAGAGCGGTACAGTCTGTCATAATGTGTTCAATTGTTTGTGGTGTGTCCTGGCACAGGTGGCAGGTGTCGTCTGTGGAGTTGTCTAGTCTGTGTTTATATGTCCGTAAGTTGGGGTGATGTCCACATCGGAATCGTGCTAAGTTAACTCGATCTGATCTGCTCAGGCTGATCTCTGACCTGTTAATAGGTGGCGGTTTCTCATCTAGGACTGCATTCGGACCGAGTCGTGTCAGTGCTTTGTGGGTTAGGTGTGTGTGTATGTGTTTTCTATACTGTGTGATGTATGTGGGGCGTGGTATGGAATGGAGTATTTGATTATAATGTCTCGCTGGTGTTACCTTAATGGTGCGAGGTGTCGGTGCATGATTGTACATGTAGTGGCAAGGGTGTTGTGGGTTAGTTGTCGCTGCTGCCATGAATTGTGTTCCCTTCATGTCTAAATGTTCCTTAACTTTCAGTATTTTTGTTTCGGTGTGCAGGTGTTCTATTGGTGTTGTTTGAGTGCATCCTGTAATGATACGAAGTGCGTTGTTTTGTACTGTTTGTAAGGTGTTTATGTGTGTGTTTGATAATGGGTGCCCAGCATGGGCTAGCATAGTCCATTATTGAGCGAATATATTGTTGTATATGAGCAGTGGCGGCTCGTGACTAAAAATTCTAGGGGTGCTGTCTCTAAGAATGGGTTGAAATAATTACTGAAATAAATGGATGAGCATTGAGCAATGAATAAAAGTTTAAAAAGTTATTGAAAAAGTTATTCAGTGAGCTCATCCTTATATTGTTCTTGATTATTTCAATTGTAAATAAAAAATTTAGGGGTGCTGCAGTTCCGCAGTGCCTACCGATGAGCCGCCACTGTATATGAGTGATGGTTGTTTCCTGCTGGTGTCCAAAGTTTGTGCCTGTAAGTACCCTAAGCGTGTTAAGTCATGACGTACATTTGTTTTTAATGTCATGAATGTGATTTGCAAAATATAATGATGTGTTGTATGTGACCGCAAGTATTTTGGTCCTGTGCGTGTGTGGAATGTTGGTGTTGTTTAGTGTAAGCTGTGGAGTTATCTGGTGTTCTTTTGTATTGCTTGTAAGCAAGGTGATGATTGATTTTGTGGGCGCTACTTTGAGTCTATTGTGTGTGAGCCAGTCTTGTATACTCTTTATGTATGTTTGTAGGTTATTTGTAGCGGTGTCGATGTTGTTGTGGGTGGATGTTAGAGTGATGTCATCTGCCTATGATGATAAGGTAAGCTTGTTATCTTTGGGTGTTGGAATGTCATGCATGTATAAGTTGAAGAGTGTTGGTCAGAGAACAGAGCCTTGAGGGACCCCGTTCGGAAAAAGTTTGTTTTTGGATGACTTGCCATTAAATATGACATGTGAGTATCTTCCTGAAAGATAGTTGCTCAGCCATCTTTTAGTGTTATTGTGCATGTTTGTGTTGAGTATTTTGTTTATGAGAGGGAAGCGAGGGATAGCATCAAATGCTTTACTAATGTCTATTGTTGCTAATAGTGTACGTTGAGCTGGTCGTCTGGAGTTGATGCCATCCATGATGTGCTGTGTGAGGTTAGTGAGTAATGTCGTGGTTGAGTGGTGAGGTTTGAATCCATGTTGAGTAGGCGATAGTGGTATGTGTGGGTTGGTGATTTGTAAGATTAGTCTTTCTGTTACTTTGGAAGGTGTGCATAGTAAAGTAATGGGTCTGTTGGATTTTTGTTTGGTTTGAGTAGTGTAATAATTTTACCTTGTTTCCATATGTCAGGAATAATACAGTGTTGGTATGAATATGTGCTGATATTTGTGAGAGCTATTATTCCTTGTGGGCCCAAGTGTTTAAGGTGCATGTTAGATATGTTGTCTGGTCCAGTAGCCTTCGAATTCTTATTGTTTTTGATGATCTTGGTGGTCTGGTCTGTATTGAAGGGTGAAATGGTCGTGTCGAGTCTGTAGGTTTTCTTGTCCTGACTGTTTGTCTGTTTGCGTGTTTCTGGTTGTTGTCTCTGTTGTCTTTGCGTAGTGATTAACTAGAATGTCAGCTTGTTGTGTATATGTTGGGATATCATTTTGGCTGCGACAGATAGCCGAGTGTGAAGTGTGAATGCCGCTGTTAGAATGGGTGATGCTGTTTATAGTCTTGTATAGCTTGAATGTATCTGTGGAGTGGTTTAGTGTTCTTATGAATTCCCTAAATGTTTCTTTTTTTTTTTTGAGTTTGTTGTTTATTTCTGTGTTGAGCTGTTGTATCTGCTGTGTTATGGTTTCTGTGTGTGGTGTTTGTGTGTTATGTTTGAGGTTGTTAAGTTGCCTTATGAGGTGGGCTATTTCTCTAGTGTAATTTGGGTTGTATTTTCTACCGTTGCCCTCGGGTATGTATTTGTTTGCATTATTGATGATCTGATTAAATGTCTTGAGTGTTGTATTGATGTTTATGATGGGTGTGGTGTTTAATGTGGTGAATTGTTCCTCAGTCTGTATTTTGAACTGTTCCCAATCAGCTTTCTTGTAATTTCTGTAAGTTTGCCTAAGGCTGTTGGGGCAGAGTGCAGAACGTGTTGTAATGATGATGGGCAGATGGTCTGATGACAGTTGTTTTTCTGTTCTCCGTGTGTATGTGTTGCCAGTGAGGGGGAACAGAACGTTATGTCTGGGGAGGAGTTTGAGTATCCTGCTTGATATGGAATGTGTGTATGTTCTGCATTGTTAAGAATGAAGAGGCTGTTTAGTTGTGTGGCTATGTTGCGCCTCTGGTGTTGCTTTGGTTGTGCAGGTACCAACTAGTGTCTTTAGCGTTGAAGTCTCCTCCTAAGGTGACAATAGTGAGAGACAGTGGCGGTTCCTCATATGGGCAATATGGGCAGCCGCACAGGGCGGCATTTGTGTAGGGCGGCATGAGCGCCTGCAAAAAAAATAAAAATAAAAATAAGAATAAATAAATAAAGAAATAAATAAAAATAAAAAATAAAATAAAATAAATAATAAAAGATCAATAAATATATTTTTATTAATAAAAAACCATCTATTGCATTTTCCATAAACCTTCCCATAAAAGACCTAAACAATGCAAAATGCTTCCAGATTAATATTATTGGGAATAAAGGCCCATACTTTAACATATGTAATGTTATTTTTCTGGGTTTGGTTAAATAGTGAAATGTATATTATTTATTACAGAACGAATCTTCACACTAAGCCACTGAGGTCTGTCAAATAACCGCAAATGGATAGAAGAGGTCAAAGCTATCAGGTGCTCAGTTTAGAAAAAAGAGGAAAGAAGAAGAGGAGAAACGAGCAAAAGATAAAGGTATAGAGCTATGTCATCTACTCTTCACTGCTATATTGCACTGCTATTTTGTGATATAGCTTTCTGAGTCATTTGAAGCGTACTATTATGTATATAATTAGCCATTAACCAAGGAGGTTGTATTATTCATTTGTTTCCTATTCTAAAAGTTTAATAAATTGTGCTTAATAACATGTTAAATTAATTGTACTAGCATATTCATGCATTGGTCTGTTATGTTCTATTTTACTATTTGCAGGGGCACTTTTGAAATATTTTGGAACACCCTCTGCCACTAGCCAGGATGAGAAGCCGTCTATTTCTGCCATTATTGAGGCTGAGGAGCCATCTACCTCCTCAGCCTCACATATGTCTCCACAAATGCAGTCTGATCCTGAGGATGAAGACATGAAGACCCATTTGCTTCTACTTCTCCCCGGCAGGACTCTTCAGGTGAGTTTGTGTGCACATATGTCTGTGAGTGTGTGCGTGTGTGTGTATGTGTATGTGTGTGTGCATCCCTGCAAAGCATTTTGCAAACAGTTATAAATTATAATGTTATTATCACTGGGTCTGGGTTACTGGGTATGTGTGGTGTTTCACCACCATAATTCCATAACACCACCACCATAACAAAGTGCTGTGAATAATGTGTTATCTAACTTAGGTGTGTATACTAATGCGTAATGCTCTTGTTCTTTCTATTAGAAATGCCTGGAGCAGAATCGCCTCCTGAGGATGAGTCTCTGTCCACCGACCCTGCTAACTGGCCTTCAGTTCTGACTGAGAGAATTCGGACACAACTGGTTTCCAGGGGACCAAGTCAAGTACCATCTGACTTTGTATTCCCTAGAAACGACAGTGACGGAAGAAGTTTCCACCATCAATACTTCAGGAAGTCATTGGTTAGTGGGGAAAATATAACCAGAAGTTGGTTGGTCTATTCCTTAAAAAACAACAGCCTTTTCTGTTTCTGTTGTACATTATTTTCCAAGAGGAAAATAAATTTAACAAGTTTGGGAGTCTCGGACTGGAAGCATGCAAGCTCATTGCTCACATCACATGACAACAGTTCAGAACACCTAAATTCTATGAAAATCTGGAAAGAACTGGCAGTGAGGATGAGAAAGGGGGAGACCATTGACAAGCAGGAGATGGCACTTCTGGAGGCTGAGAAGTTGAGATGGAGAGCGGTGCTGACACGTCTCACTGCTGTTGTGCATTCTCTGGCAGTTAGGAATTTGGCACTAAGGGGACATACAGAAAAATTGTTCTCACCATCAAATGGCAATTTTCTGAAAGAAGTTGAACTGATGGCACAATTTGATCCTATAATGCAAGAGCACATTAACCGTGTCCAAAAAGGGACCTCCAGTCACACCAGCTACCTCGGCCACCACATACAAAACGAACTCATTGATTTGTCGAGCAGCAAGACCATTTCAGCAATGGTGAGCGACATCAAACAATCAAAGTTTTTTCAATAATTCTAGATTGCACTCCAGATATCAGCCACACTGAACAGTTGTCAGTTGTGATTCGGGTTGTGTCACTGGAGGGGAAGCCCCATATAAAGGAACATTTCATGGGGTTTTTGGAGGCAGAGGAGTCCACTGGTCAACATTTGGCATCTCTGATTCTGAAGAGACTGGAGGAGCTAAAAGTTCCTTTCATGGACTGTAGAGGACAATCATACGACAACGGGGCCAACATGAGGGGAAAAAACAAGGGTGTTCAATCCAGGCTCCTAGAAATTAATCCCAGAGCTCTGTTTGTTCCATGTGGGGCTCATTCTCTGAATTTGCTTGTGGCCGATGCTGCTAAGGGATCTATTGATGCCACAAGTTACTTCGGCATCTTGCAGAAGCTTTACAACTTGTTTTCAGCCTCCACACAACGATGGGCCATTTTGAAAAAAACATGTGAACATCACATTGAAGATGTGGTCTGATACAAGGTGGGAAAGCAAGATCAAGAGTGTGGAGCCCCTGAGATATCAGGCAGCTGCAGTGAGAGATGCACTGATCGAGGTGAGGGACCACACCAAAGACTGTAATAAAGGTCGAGGCTCAATCTCTGTCAGAGGAGGTTGGGTCATACCGCTTCGCCATTTGTTCAGTGGTGTGGCATGACCTGTTGTGCCAAATTCAGCATGTGAGCAAGCAGATGCAGTCTCCTAGCATGCACGTTGATGTTGCAGTAAATCTCCTAAAAAAACCAGAGAGAGGTCTCCGCAATTACAGGGCAACAGGTTTTGTGGCTGCACAAATGGCAGCCACAGATATCTGTGAACAAATGAATGTGGAGGCTGTGTTAAAACAAAAACGGCTGAGGTCCACAAAGCGGCACTTCTCCTATGAAGCATCTGATGAGCCCTTGATTGATGCTTTGAAGAAGCTGGAGGTGACATTTTTCAATGCAGTGGTTGATGCTGCAACATCAGCCATTCAGGAAAGATTTTCCACGTTGGAAATTGTGGGAGAGAAGTTTGGAGTGCTGACACATTTCCAAAATCTCACATTTGAGGAGCTGACAGAACAATGTGTGAACCTTAGTACTACACTACACTTTAAGGGACAATCTGACTTGGATGGCAGAGAGCTTGCACAGGAGCTGAAGAACTTGCCTGACTTGCCATCAAAGACCATATCCTTGCTTGAACTGCTGACATTTATCCATGAAAGGGAGCTCTCTGAAATATATCCAAATTTGTGGACTGCTCTCAGAATTGGTCTTACTCTTCCAGTCACTGTTGCTGAAGCAGAGAGGAGCTTTTCAAAGCTGAAGCTCATCAAATCCTACCTGAGGTCAACTATGTCACAGGAACGCCTTACCGGTCTGGCCATCATCAGTATAAATCATACAATTGCTGAGCAGATTTCATATGATGATTTAATTCATGACTTTGCATCAAGGAAGGTAAGAAGAGTCAGGCTTTAGATGGCAGTTGTGCTGTGGTGCAATTTATTTTGTTTCTTGTTCAAAGTGTAGCATAATAATTACCCTCTCTTAAGTGTCTTATTCTATTTATGTGATAGAGCATTTGTACAATTTAGAAATTTGATTCTCTAGTTTATTTATGGCAGTTGTGCAATTTAATTTGTATTTTTCCTGTTCATAGTATCATAATTACATTCTCTTAAGTGAGTTATTCTATTTACGTGATGAAGGATTTGTAAAATTCAGAAATTTGAGTCTTTGTTTTGGTTCTGAAGTTCCACCAATTAGTCCAATAAAAAGTTATTTTGTGAAAGAGTTATGTCTGTCCTTTATTTTGGGGGGATTCGAATGTGTGTGTGTTGGCGAACAGGGGGGGTGCGCTGAAGGTGAGGTTCGCCCAGGGCGTCATGTAAGCTAGGACCGCCACTGGTGAGAGAGGCCAGATTGTAACTAACGGTGAAAAAGCGGTGATTGAAAAGTGTTTCTTGGAAAAAAAATGGACTGGGGCAAGAATTTTGAGGGAATTTCCGGGAATAACTTGTAATGGTGCGTCTGTGAATAGAATAATTAAAAAACTTAAAGCAACCGGTTCGACGGCACGGAAGCGTGGAAGGGGTCGGCCTAAAACAGTTTACACTCAAGGCAATATATCAATGATCGAAATGATGAGCCTATCTCAAGAGGATCGACCTGGGTCACACTGCTCTCAGAGGAAAATTGCAAGAAATTTAGGTATCAGTCGAAGCTCCATACAAAGAATGCAGAGAACGGTAGGACTTAAAGTATTTAAAAGGATCCGTGTTTCAAGACGTGACAGCAATGTATGAGCTAAAAGAAAAATTCGTTGTAGAAAATTGCTTGATAGATTTTCGTCCAATGATGTTAAAAAATAGTTTTTACAGATGAAAAAGATTTCACCATCGAGACTGCTTGAAGCTCCCGGAACAATGTTGTTTATGGTCGGCGTAAGAAAGACATTCCTCCATCGAGACTTTACCACCAGACAAGTAGGCCGGGCTGAAACTATAATTTTTGTTGATTTT
Organism: Bathynomus jamesi; assembly: GCA_023014485.1. Taxonomy (NCBI): domain Eukaryota; kingdom Metazoa; phylum Arthropoda; class Malacostraca; order Isopoda; family Cirolanidae; genus Bathynomus; species Bathynomus jamesi. Next base: position 335,011 of record JAJOZX010004320.1, on the reverse strand, counting down.
AATTTATCAAAGTGACTAACAGTTGGCTTTTGATATAGAAATAAGATTCCTGAAAAACATAATTGGTGGCCACCAACGTGTGTCCGGCCACCCCCGTTTTTGTAAAAACATTTAATGCCGCACTAGCAAAATCATGAAAATGGCAATATCTCTTCTTCTGAACATGCTAGAGAGATGGTTTGCATACCAAAAGATGCAGAATTTGATTTAGAACAAAGTATTTTTTCATAAAACCTTTAGTTTTTGAGTTATTTTAGAAAAACTAATTTTTGGGGCCAATAGACCCCCTTTCAACTGAATGTCAACACAATAAAACATTCTCAAGCTGCAAATTGACATGTATTAGTGGTTTTCAATCAGCAATCAAAATCAATCAAAATCAGCCATTTTAAATTCATTGAAAATGCTTTTTGACATTCCAAAACGCCAAACATTAAATTATACAATTAACAAATTGTCATTTTGTCATATTTTAGCATGATAAATAATAATCTAGAACTTAAAATATTTTTTAGACACAAAATCTTTCATTAATTTACGTGATCTAATTTTGTTTCTAATAAGACCATCTCTACGCTCATGACCTACAACAGCCAAGGATGCTTCAGTGACAAGCTTGATGTGCCTTTCAACATTCTGACTGTGGCACTCGTGATCCAGTTTCAATGCGGTATTAATGATATCACGCAGTTCATCATTACTGAATTCTTTTAATACAGGTGGAACAGTTTCCCATTGGGACATAGCAGACAGCTTGTGGTATGCAGAAGCTTTGAAATTGATGATTGGCTTTCTAAAGACCCTAACATTCTCATCTATAGCAGGATATTCATCAGTACCACCTTCATGATCCTCTTCATTCTCATCATCACTTTCAATTATTCCACCTGCAAAATCATTGCTACTACCAGATTCATCATCAAAATCCTCTATAACTCCCCTCAGACACAGAACTTTATTGACAGCACACCTCCTCACCTCTTCATCTTCATCAGCCAGCATTCCAACTAAAATATTTTCACCATGAGCAAAATAGCTGTTATTGTTTAATACGTCATAACAAATTTCTCTAATTTTCCTGTCAGGGAATTTATTTACTCTTTGGATCATATTGAATAGGTTTCTTGACCCATCACTTAGCCTCTTATTAGCCTTGATATTGAACCAACTGTGAAAGTATACTTTGATGATGAATTCTACTATGATTTTGAGGTTCTTACTGGGTCTTTTTTGTGAAACATAAAAGCGAAGAATTCTACAGGCTAAGGTGAGCCATCGAGAGTGATTTAGCAGGCCAACTTCTAAGAGTGCAAGGTCTTCATCCACTTCACCAGTAATAATTGCCCAGCAGATGCAGTATCCATAGTATTGGTCTGTTGATAAATTATTGACCACCTCATTTGGTAGAAGCACAAATGCAGGATAAGGTATAGATTTGAAGTCCACAACATTCCATTCTGACACATCCCCATTGAGCTGAGAACCAATAGGGCCAGAAAATTTGTCTGGACTTTTTGTTGTCCCATCTAAAGTTATGAAGATGTGTCTAAGTGGCAATTCATTTAGATGCAGAAGACAAATATCCCACTGAAGAGGTTGCCCTAAAAACATTTCCAAATATCTGATTGACCCATGCATATGTCCTGTGTTAGTATTTGTCCCATCTGCTTTAACTAAGTTTAATTTGGCCTCAAGTTCTGTCCCTTTAATGATCTTATAAATGCCATGAGCAATGTCAATGCCTTTGCCACTCTCCGGGGTAAAATGGTCGAGGTAGAAATCATCTGAAAATAAATGTAATTAATTTTACAATTAAATAAAAATGAAAAAGGAAGGAATAAAGTTAACTGGACAGTTGTCACTTAAAAAGAAAATTTTTTAAGTAATTGAAATATTACTTTATAGTACAGTAATATAACAGCATAACGCCTATAACTGTATGACAATCATTTCCATTTACCTGGCTCTCCAGTAATGACATATGTTCCTCTAGGATTGTGGATGTATAATACTTTTCATTTACTTTGTTAACAGCAAGTGTAGCATCCTTTCTACCGTCAAAGCCAATGCCAGTCACTTTTTCAAATATCACTTCTTCTTCCTTTCAGCTCTCAATTTAGCTCTCTCCCTTCTCAACTTGTTTCTGAAAAGTATTTCAAAAATATTGGCCATGCATTGCATTACTGCATTAGCATTATACAAATATACAAAATACAAATGTCAGTGTCCTGTTTGAAACTAATTAATATAAATACAAAATAGAAATTTTGACGCTAATTAAAAATAATAGTAAATCTGGTGATTTAGAACTTATAGCAGAAGCTAAGAAATGTAATATCTAGAGTGATTAAAAACATACTTATCAATAACATTTTGTATGTTATCTGGGGTGATTACTCCAAAGTCCACCAATGTAGCAGAACCAATAGCCGCTCCTGCTCTATCACTTACTTGATATCTGTCAGGATATTTAAAGTAGATTTACATATCTATTGTCAATGAATAATTTATTGGTAATCTTAATCTCTTAGTCACAATGATTTCACTTTAAGCTGTATTAAAAGATTTATCTTTCAGTACTATACCTGTCACATGCTTCAGCTAATGAGCGTAATCTAGTTCTGTTCTGTAATGTTGAGACTTCTGGAACATAGTCTGCATCAAATGAATCATTACAACTGTCGCTATCTGTCAACTCAGGAATGTCCATAGGTTCAGGAGGATGAGGAGGAGGAACTGATTCTTTTGCTTTTTGAGATTGAATAACCCGTGATTTGAATTTTAAGTCAGTGGCTGTTTCTGGGACTTCTTTCAGGGTACAGTAACCATGCCTAGTTGTTTTCTGGTCCTACAAAGTGATTATATTTCATTACACTATAATGTATCTTTCATCTATGGGTCTCTATATGTAAATTGAAATTCTTACAAAAATGAGAAAATACTAAAATATTACTTATCATTAACATCATTAATAGTGTATTATTGATATTACTAACTTATTAAATGCACTTTAAAAATTGTAGCAAATTATTAATAATTGATAATATTAATAATTGATAATTAATTAATATTAATTAATAATTTACAACTTGAAATTCAATCAACAGACCTACCTCATAAAACTGGTAATCAGATTCAGTCATTTTTAGTAAGTGCTTTTTCTCTGTATCTGCCAACAGTTTGTGATCATGTTGATATATGTCAAATAAAACGTTTCCAGTTTTCAGAAAATCATCCAGATCTTGATATTTAGGTCCCCTTTTCTTTTTGTCATACTTCAGAAGGCGGTTAAATTCCTTTATTTGGGTTTTCAGTCGGCTCTGTATGGCATTTACTGATATTGGATAAATATTATATGTGACCCACAATTTATGCAATTCCTCAGAAGTAGCTCTCAGTACAGCGTCTGTTTTATAGTCTCCGAAACACAAACACCTTTCAATAACTTGCTTCAACGTAGGCAATTTCCCTAAAGGAAACTGTTCTGCTGGCATAAAACGTACATCACCAAGTACTTTAGCAACTGTTTTCCTTGTAGAAGTCATACTTTATATTGCAAATGTTGAATTCAATGACAAATTGCAGTTGGAAACTTATAACAAAGGCACCTGAAAAAAAAACAAGTTTTCAATTTATTACGTTTAAAAAAAGTTCATGAAGCAGCCCCACCCTCTATTCTTTAATCAAGCATAATGGATGCAAGATAACAAGGAAAAGTCATATCATGTGACCACTATGTCCATGTCAACATCCTTTTAGGGCAATCTTAGTAATCAAAAAGCCAAATCATGCTTATTTTAGAATTTCTTTTGTCACTAAGGTCCGTCGAAAGGGGGTCTATGGGCCCAAAAAATTAGTTTTTCTAAAATAACTCAAAAACTAAAGGTTTTATGAAAACATACTTTGTTCTAAATCAAATTCTGCATCTTTTGGTATGCAAACCATCTCTCTAGCATGTTCAGAAGAAGAGATATTGCCATTTTCCTGATTTTGCTAGTGCGGCATTAAATGTTTTTACAAAAACGGGGGGGGGCGGACACACGTTGGTGGCCACCAATTATTTTTTTCAGGAATCTTATTTTTATATCAAAAGCCAACTGTTAATGACTGATTAATTCTATCTTGAGTTTCAGCCCGGCCTACCAGACAAGTCGGTTTTCCAAAAAAAATCATAATATTAGCAGGTGTATCGTGGAATGGAAAGACGAAAATTCATTTCACTTCAGAAAATAAAAAAATTAATTCAGAAACCTATGTAAATCTCTTACAGAAGAAACTTTTGCCTGATTGTCGGCGTCTGTATTATGGAAACGACTTCATACTCCAACAAGATAGTGCTACAGCTCATATTAGCAAGTTCACACAAGATTATCTACAATAGAATGTAGTCAACTTCATTGGAAAAAACGACTGGCCTCCGCAATCATCTGATTGCAATCCCATGGATTATTGCATAGGGAACACTCAAGCAGAGAAGATTTATGAAGGCCAAACAGAAAAGTTCAGAGAAATGCAATTAAAGAAAAAAATACTCGAATGTTGAGACAAAATAACATTAACAGAAATCAGAAAATGCACCATGTCGTGGAAGAAAAGGTTAAGATTGGTTTGTAAGCAGGACGGCGGACATATTGATCATATTTGTTGGTAAGATGTGAATAATAAAATTTTTTCAGTTTATGATATTGGTTTTTTTTCACCACACCTCATTGTTCCCTCAGCTGTGGTAAAAGTATTTTATCTACAGATCTACAGAAGCTAAGGCTAACAAAGGCCCTAAGATCCACTCTAAGGTTAGCCCGAGAGAAAGGAAAGAGGTGAGGGTTGGAAGAGAAGAATAAGGGGTTAAGTACATAGCAAAACCTATCATTCGTGGGTTACCTTTCATTCAGAAAAAGAGAAAGAAAGACTCACCATCATCATCCGCCGGCCACTGCCGACAAGTCGGAAAAGTAGTCGAAGAGAATAGGAAAGGGGTGAAAGATGAAAAGAAGTAAAATAAGAACGCTTACAAACCATGCAAACACAGTCTTAACTCAAACACTATCATAACATGCAAACTACAGACATGCAAGTAAAGAGAGTTACAGACATGCAAGTAAGGAAAGGATAAGAAAAAAGTGGGTTAGTTTACGGTACGAGCTACATCTACGTTCGTGTTAGTCTAATTTTTTTTTTAAATAATTTTATTGCTGGCATATCACAAGCTGGCATGTCACAAGCTGGCATTAATCGTCAACAGACTCATCCTTGACCATCACCTCGAGAGCTCCTGTTGCTAATTGTTTTATTATTTTAAACAACGTTAATATTTTTAAAATGCCTATCTAAACGGTTCTTAAACATGTTAACGCTGGTAGAGTTCACGACGGGCGCAGGAAGATTATTCCATTTATCTATTACTTTAAACATAAAAAAGTTTTTAGCGATATTAGTAATGAAACGTCTGCCACGCAACTTAAATCCGTTATTACGTTATCGATTTTATTAACGATTTTGAAAACTTCAATAAGCTCCCCAGTTAATCTCCTAGTTTCGAGTGAATGCAAGTCTAACTCTTTAATTCTATCTTCGTAAGACTTGTTGCGCAATGACGGAATTAGTTTTGTGGCGGGACGCTGAACCCTTTCCAACCTATCAATATCCTCACGCAAATACGGGCACCAAAACTGAACGGCATATTCTTAATGAGGCCTGACTAGGGACTTGTAAAGGGGCAATATAATATTCTTCGATTTAAATTCGAAATTACGCACTATGAAGCCTAACATCCTATTAGCTTTTGCGCAAGACTCCAGGCACTGGTTCCTAACTTTTAAATCCTTAGATACGTGTACGCTTAAATCTGCTTCCTTGTCAACGCTCGCTAACTGTCTATTATCCATCGTGTACGTGTAATTGTGGTTACGAGAACCTATATGCAAAACGTTACATTTGTCTACGTTAAATTGCATCTGCCAAATATCCGTCTACTCCATAATCCTATTTACATCGTCTTGGAGCCTATTTCTCTCGTCCACTTTAACAACTTTACCGTCTATTTTAGTATCGTCCACGTATTTTAACGTAACTGGTCAAGCCAACATCTATATCGTTAATGTAGATTACGAATAGCAATGGGCCTAACACTGAACCCTGAGGGACACCGCTACCTACATCCAACCACCCCGATTCACTACCATTAACAACGACCCTCTCTTTCCTAGCACGAAGCCATTCCTCTAACCAGTTAGCTACCTGACCGCGTATACCGTGCGCTTTAACCTTCGCAATTAATCTCCTATGCGACTCTGTGTCGAACGCTTTTTTAAAGTCTAAATAAATAATGGCAACAGCTCTATGAATATCGTATTCGCGCACTATTTCGTTATAAAATTCTAACAAATTAGTTAAACAAGATCTATGGGTCGAAACCCATGCTGACTATTATTAATCAAATCGCGACTTTCTAACTACGGATTCCAAAAGTTTACCGACAATTGACGTTAAGCTAATAGGCCTATAATTGCTAGCTACAGTGCGGTCGCCTTCTTCAAAAATGGGCGTAACGTTAGCTAATTTGAAGTCTTCAGGAATAATCCTCGCTTCCAGTGACTGATTAAAAATCTTCGTTAAGGGGCCTACGATAACGTCTTTCAAATCTTTTAAATGTCTGGGATAAAGCGCGTCAGGGCCTGGAGCCTTGTTCATTTTTAACTTATCGTTATAATGCGTAATCTCACACTCGTAAACAGTTATTTCATTCAAAATAGTCTCGCTACTAAATGGAACGATATTGTCTATGTCGGGGACATTATTTATGTTTTCTAATGTAAAAACTGGCGCAAAAAAGTTGTTAAAAATAGCCGCCATCGCCTGAGCGTCGGAAGCCAAAGCGCCGTTAACGTCCACTAGAGGGCCTATGTTATCTTTTATCGGCTTACGATTATTGACGTATTCAAAACACTTTTTTGGATTATGTTTACTATCCGCAGTTATAAGTAATAAGTATCGTAAATTACGCTTAGCATTCCTAACTGATCTTTTAACCTGACGTCTGAGCTCGATATATCTTTAAAGGTAGCTACTGTGCCATTTCGCTTATTAAGTCTATACGCTCTGTTACGCTCGTTTATGAACTCGCCTATTTCCCTAGTCCATCCGTTGGGCCTACCATGATTTCTAGCGCGCATGGGCCTACGAGGAATAAACTCCCTTTCGATATTCAAAAACTTTCTTTAAACGCCTTCCAATGAAAATTTGCGTCATTACCCATAAATAAATTATTCCAGTCCACTACTCTCATCCTGTCCGCAAAACTATCAAAATTAGCCCTACGAAAATTGGGACTTCTATTACGTTACTATCCTTACTGTTTTCTATCAATAACTTTAACCTAATAATTTGATGATCGCTACATCCCAAACTCTCGCCTACTACTAAACTATCGACTATATTATCGCCGTTCGTCATCACAACATCTAAGATATTGTCACCGCGCGTTGGTTCGGTAACCATCTGTCGTAAAAAATTATCTTCCATAAACTCAACCAGTCTCAAACCCTCCTCATTACCAGTAAAAGTCTCGTAATTAACATTAGGGCAGTTAAAATCTCCGACAATTTTACAGGGTGTCCGAGAATTGTCTGTACAATTTTTGGCTGTTATTAAAAGTCAACCATGAAGTGTAGAAATTCCAGTGTTGTCCCATTTCACAGAGAATCTCATTAAGTTTTTTATGATACCACGTTTTGACAAGTTTTTTAGAAATGTACGCGGGTGACAGACATTGATGATTTAAAAGCAAGAATCACAGCTGCTATTGAGCGAATTGATGTGGATATGCTGCAGCGGATATGGCAACATTTGGAGTATCGATTGGATGTTTTGCGAATCACTAATGGTGCACATATCGAATGTTTGTAACAACGTTACTTTAATAAAAGAAACTTTTGAAAATACAGATTCTAAATAATCTTGTTTAAGAATTTTACGTGTGTTATCAAGAATTTTATTAAAAGATGAAATTGTACAGATAATTTTCGGACACACTGGAATTTCTAAAAAACTTGTCAAAACTTGGTATCAGAAAAAACTTAATGAGATTCTCTGTAAAATGGGACAACACTGGAATTTCTACACTTCATGGTTGACTTTTAATAACCGCCAAAAATTGTACAGATAATTCTCGGACACCCTGTACTATTCCGAATATTAATAAAGTCACCAAGAAGTGTGTAAAATCTAGTATCGGTATCGAGGGGTTGAACGGGAGGTCTATAAACAACAACAAAATTAAAAGTAATACTACGCGCCCTAACTTCAACGCTTATCGCATTAATTTCTGCCGGAAAATCTAACTTAACCTCGATAGCCCTAAGGGAATTACGAATGTACAGCAAAACGCCGCCACCAATCCTATGTAACCTATCATTAGTACAAATTTTAAAACCCACTATATCAAGTTCACCGAAAAAGTCCCGAGACACGGTATTTAACCACGTTTCGGTTATAGCAATTATATCGTAGTTCCCGGAATAAATTATCGCCTTAAATTCGTTCAATTTATTTCTAATACGACGCGCGTTACAATAAAAGAGGTTTAAGTTATTTTTTACCACGGATCGGCGTTTCAAACTATGTTTCACGTCGTGCCCGCGTTTCCCGGACCCACAACGTTTAAAGAAGGCTTCGACCTATACAGCTTCCGAACGTTCTCCTCGATTATCCTACCTAGCCTAGCATTCCCTATTTCATTCAAATGCACCCCCATCTTTTATAAAAAGGCTAGGATCACTAAATTCTGACCACAGCTTTACGAAGGGTACATTTTCCTGAGCACAAATCTCTTCTAGTTTAGTATTAAAAATCTAGCAAAAGATCGGCGCTACGCGCCGATTTTGCTCGATCTGCGATGCTTCGGCTGGATTGTGGGCCTACGGCATATTTTATTTTGAACATCAGTAGCCCTTTATCTGGATATCATTCCTATTCCTCTCACCTTGGGCCTCAGTAATTGGGGTGCCTGCGGCCTTCCAGTTACTGGCAAACCAATTATTCATTCAATAAAACTACAGAAAAGAACGCAGCCATGAAAATCTAAAGTTCACAAATCTTAATACAATGAGCTCGGATTTGAAGCTTAAGATTTTCATGACTGCGTTCATTTCTATAGTTTTATTGACCAAATAACTGAACCGACAGTAATTGGGGGCCCTGAGGCCCGCCAAATCATAGTTTTCATTGTTTCGAGTGCATCAATAGCGTTGCTGTGGTGGATGTTGAACGCTATATATATATATATATATATATATATATAATATATGCCCGGTTAGGTAAACTGAATGCCCGGTTAGGTTAATTGAATGCCCAGTTAGGTCAACTGAATGCCCGATTAAGTTAATTAAATGTCCGGTTAGGTCAACTGAATGCCCGATTAGATTAATTGAATGCCCGGGTACGTTAATTGAATGCCCAGTTAGGTTAATTGTACACCCTTGACGTTAGGTTAAGTCATGATATTTTCGTTAAAGTCAACGAAAATATCACGACTTAACATAACCAATCGTCAAGGGCGTACAGATGACCTAACCTGGCATTCAATGAACCTAACCGGGTATTCAATAATAGCGGAGCGACCCGGCGTTGCCGGGGTGGATGTTGAACGGTATATATATGAAAATGAAAATGAAAATGAAAATGAAAAGGTTTATTGGCAGACTATAGTCCATATGACAAATATTATTAATACAATGACAGTTCATACACTAAGGATAAAAATATACACAATTGATTAGAAATAATACTGCACTGTCGAAGTTAAGTGGAGCTACAGACAGACGTTTTCGTACCAAAAAGTCCATAGCTTAGAGGATAAATGGCAGGACTCATGGATAGCTTGGATGATCGGGTTGGTTGATTTTTTAATTCTTTGCATTAGACTGTGTTGAGCACGTCTTGTTACCTCCGGGGAGCTCGGAACATTGCGGGTTGCAAACATTTGCGAAGCTGAGCATCTCGGGGGTAATTTATGTAAGTCTAAACGACCTGTTGTACAGCAAATTTAGGGTTCTGCCAGAACCTTTTTTATAATTCACCCAGAGTTGCTGACCGTATATATTACTGCAGAAAGTACGAAAGAGTGTGTCTTTAGCTTCACTTGTACAGAAACGAAAGTTCCTTATGGTCATATTCGCTTTAGCACTCAGGCTTCGAGATTGTTTTCTTATATCCGAGTCATCACTCAAGGAGCTGGTAATAGTTTGACCCAAATACTTAAACTCTTGTACTTCCTCAATTACTTCACCATTCATTTTAAACCTTATATCAGCTGGCTGATTACAGCTTTTAGGATGAAATTGCATAACCTTAGTTTTTGTCACATTAAAAAGAATATCATGTTTCTGCGAATACACTTCGCAGACTTTTAGTAGCCGATCCAGACCTTTAACAGAGGGACCTATTAACACCATATCATCGGCATAAACTAAGTTATTTATCCTTGTGTTATCTATACAACATCCTTCTGTTGCCTCATTAAGTGAAGCAATTAATCCGTCAATATACACATTAAACAGCATAGGGGAGAGCAAGGAGCCTTGTCTCACCCCACAAGAGGAGCCAAAACACTCGGATAGTACATTGCCCCACCTAACAGTTAAAGATTGGTGGGAATACCAAAATTTCAATAAATTTAATATGTACATGGGAATCTTCCTGTCTTCTAGTTTTGCAAATAAAATATTGTGGTTCACCCTATCATATGCCTTACTTATATCAAGGAAACAGCTATAAATGGTTGAATTACTGTCAATGTATTTAGATATTGTTTCTTTAAGTACATAGATACACAGGTCAGTTGAGTGGGACCTTTTAAAGCCAAACTGATAAGGAGATGTCCATAGGAAATCATTCAATCGGAGTAACAATAGTTTTTCTAGTAGTTTCGAGGAGCAGGAAGCGACAGCAATAGGCCTGTAATTATTGCTGGACAGAATGTCTCCATACTTATTTTTGACCAGGGGCAAGATATATACCCTCATGAACTCTGCAGGGATATAGCTATGAGCAAGCATGGCTGATAAGAGCAATGATATATGCAGACATACTACGTCATTTGCATATTTTAAGTGCTTATTCGATAAGTCATCTACCCCTGACGCAGAACCAGTCTTTAACTCTTTAATTAACCTCTTTACTTCAGAAAATGATATCAAAATATTTTCCCTTGTCCCTCCCACAATCGTTTCGCTGCAATCTATCTTAAGATTATCCCTACTCACACTATTAAGAATGTTAGAGTAGTGGTTTTTCCACAGCTTTGCAATTTCATCGTCCCCCGACACCCCATCGATTGTCGGAGGGAGGACATTTTTGACACCCGTTTGATTCTTAACAAATTTCCAAAATTTGTTATTATCGTTATTTATGCGAGCTTCACAGGCTTTTGATGCTCGAATAGACTCTTCTTCCTGTTTACATCGCCTTATGGCCGCCTTATACTGACCCCGACTTCTACAAATATTTATGTATACTGGTACTAATCTGGGTCTACCATGAAAGCACCACAAATCGTAGGCGTCTTTCGATTCCCTCTTCAGGGGGGCAATAAAATCATTCCATCCAGGAATAACCTTAGTATGATAGTTATAAGATTTAATCAATGGGCTTATATATATATATATATATATATATATATATATATATATATATATATATATATATATATATATATAAAGGGTGTCCCATAAGTCCGGCATTATAGGAAAAATAATTAAAAAAGACAAAACAAAAGCTTTTATTTACAGAACGTGCTCAATATGTCCACCATTGTTTTCAATACACAAATTCAAACGTAATACCCAGTCAGCAAGCACACGGTGAATGATGTCAGGAGTAATGGTGTTACATGCCCCAATAATGCACTGCCGCAAATTTTCAACACTCCTAATTTTCTCTGCGTATACCAGCGCTTTCAAGTGGCCCCAGAGATAAAAATCTAGTGGCGTGAGATCCGGGCTTCTAGCTGGCCATTCCACAGGCCCTCGACGTCCTATCCAATGATCAGGGAATTGTTGGTACAGGTATTCCCTTACTTGGGTGCTGTAATGTGCAGGAGCGCCGTCTTGCTGGAACCATGTTGGGAAATTTCCTTCTTCGTTCAAGACACTGGGAAATGCTTCTTCCTTGAACATACGTAGGTAGGTGCCTCCAGTGACATTTTCATCGAAAAAGAGGGGGCCTATGATGCGATCCTTCCAAATGCCACACCATACCATCACCCGAGATGCACCTTGTTCCTTTGAAGACGTATACCAGTGAGGGTTGTTTTGAGACCAGTAGCGGGTGTTCGGTCGATTTATCTCACCATTTCCATAAAAAACAGCCTCGTCACTGAACAGAATGGTGGACGGGAAATTGGCATCCCGAGCATAAGAAAAATATGAATTATGGTTTGTAGAAATAGAAAATATGAATTTCTCCTATGATGCCGGACTTATGAGACACCCTGTATATATATATATATATATATGCCCGGTTAGGTAAAGTGAATGCTCGGTTAGGTTAATTGAATGCCCAGTTAGGTCAACTGAATGCCCGATTAGGTTAATTAAATGGCCGGTTAGGTCAACTGAATGCCCGATTAGATTAATTGAATGCCCGGGTACGTTAATTGAATGCCCGGTTAGGTTAATTGTACACACTTGACGATTGGTTAGGTTAAGTCATGATATTTTCGTTAAAGCCAACGAAAATATCACGACTTAACCTAACCAATCGTCAAGGGCGTACAGATGACCTAACCTGGCATTCAATGAACCTAACCGGGTATTCAATAATTTTACCATAGGTTTCGTAATGATCTTGATGATGTCATTTAATGTTTTAAAATTAATTATTTAATTTATTAACACCCACGTGCACAACCTCGGGACCTAATCAATATGTGTGTGAAGCTTCATGTTTGTAACTGCTTCCATTTTGGAGTTATGGCTGATGGCTGGAACACACACACACACACACACATACACACACGTCTTTTTATTATTATTATAGATAAACAATAGACTGGTACAAATTTATAACCGAAAGACTTCCGAAAATCAACAATTTTTGATAAAGAAAAGGAGAAAATTAGTTTTGTAGGCCTGGGGGGTCCGAAATTTTCATAAAATGGAAAATAATTGCTATTTTCTTACTTACAGCGACAGGCATAATGATATTAGGATACCTAATAGAAATTTTGTAATATTTTAAAGTGGGGAAAATAAATAATTTTCTAAAAATGATCTTCAACTATAAAAGCGCATCTAATCAAATAATTTAATTAACGTATTTCTATGACAACTAAAAAATAGAATGATAAATCAATATCCTATCAAATTGTTTGTGTATACGTAAAATTATTTGTACAAAAGCCACAGTAATAAAACGCACAAAAGTCACGGTAAATAATTTCGAGAGTGGCTCGTTTAACTTTAAACTCGTGTTTATTTAAATTGCCCGTTTTAATTATGTAATTTTTTGTATTGAATCGATAAAGAAATCTTTTGTGAATCGAAAAATCTTTTGTGAATCGAATGATATTAAATGTTTAGTAAATATTGACTTATTTTGTGCCAAAATTATGATTAAAAATGAAAAATTAAAAAAATGCGTGTACAGGCATGGGAAGAACTGTACCCGTAAAAGGGGGGAAGGAATTATGTTAGGGAATTTTTTTTAGCATGGGCACTGCACAATAAAAAGATGCATCGCATAGTGAAAACCGCATTGTTCTACACCAATTGTAGCGACCTGTAGGTGTGCGCAAAAAAACTGTTACATATATATATATATATATATATAATATATAAGGCTTCATTTCTGAAATAGTATATTAGATTGATGTTGCCTCCCGTCACTCGATGTTGGTGACGATGGTAGTGGGCAACGACTCGTATAGGCCCGATACGAGAGTGCCTGACCTTTTTGGGAGATATAGGGGGTTAATTAGGTCCCTGAAGGCAAAGTTAGATAGGTCTTTATTTCTAGGTATTACCCCTAGGCATGGTTTTGGTCTTAGGATTACGTCAAAAACAATATCTAATACACTATTTCAGAAATGAAGCCTTATATATATATATATATATATATATTATATATATATATATATATATATATAGATAGATAGATAGATAGATAGATAGATATAATATATATATATATATATATATATATATATATATATATATATATATATAACAGTTTTTTTTGCGCACACCTACAGGTCGCTACAATTGGTGTAGAACAATGCGGTTTACACCATGCGATGCGTCTTTTTATTGTGCAGTGCCCATGCTAAAAAAAATTCCCTAACATAATTCCTTCCCCCCTTTTAGGGGTACAGTTCTTCCCATGCCTCTACACGCATTTTTTTAATTTTTCATTTTTAATCATAATTTTGGCACAAAATAAGTCAATATTTACTAAACATTTAATATCATTCGATTCACAAAAGATTTTTCGATTCACAAAAGATTTCTTTATCGATTCAATACAAAAAATTACATAATTAAAACGGGCAATTTAAATAAACACGAGTTTAAAGTTAAACGAGCCACTCTCGAAATTATTTAAAGTGACTTTTGTGCGTTTTATTACTGTGGCTTTTGTACAAATAATTTTACGTATACACAAACAATTTGATAGGATATTGATTTATCATTCTATTTTTTAGTTGTCATAGAAATACGTTAATTAAATTATTTGATTAGATGCGCTTTTATAGTTGAAGATCATTTTTAGAAAATTATTTATTTTCCCCACTTTAAAATATTACAAAATTTCTATTAGGTATCCTAATATCATTATGCCTGTCGCTGTAAGTAAGAAAATAGCAATTATTTTCCATTTTATGAAAATTTCGGACCCCCCAGGCCTACAAAACCAATTTTCTCCTTTTCTTTATCAAAAATTGTTGATTTTTGGAAGTCTTTCGGTTATAAATTTGTACCAGTCTATTGTTTATCTATAATAATAATAATAATAAAAAGACGTGTGTGTGTGTGTTTGTGTGTGTTCCAGCCATCAGCCATAACTCCAAAATGGAAGAAGTTACAAACATGAAACTTCACACACATATTGATTAGGTCCCGAGGTTGTGCACGTGGGTGTTAATAAATTAAATAATTAATTTTAAAACATTAAATGACGTCATCAAGATCATTACGAAACCTATGGTAAAATTATTGAATACCCGGTTAGGTTCATTGAATGCCAGGTTAGGTCATCTGTACGCCCTTGACGATTGGTTAGGTTAAGTCGTGATATTTTCGTTGGCTTTAACGAAAATATCATGACTTAACCTAACCAATCGTCAAGGGTGTACAATTAACCTAACCGGGCATTCAATTAACGTACCCGGGCATTCAATTAATCTAATCGGGCATTCAGTTGACCTAACCGGCCATTTAATTAACCTAATCGGGCATTCAGTTGACCTAACTGGGCATTCAATTAACCTAACCGGGCATTCAGTTTACCTAACCGGGCATATATATATATATATATATATATATATATATATATATATATAGCGTTCAACATCCACCCCGGCAACGCTATTGATGCACTCGAAATAATGAAAAATATGATTTGGCGGGCCGCAGGGCCCCCAATTACTGTCGGTTCAGTTATTTGGTCAATAAAACTATAGAAATGAACGCAGTCATGAAAATCTTAAGCTTCAAATCCGAGCTCATTGTATTAAGATTTGTGAAGCTTTAGATTTTCATGGCTGCGTTCTTTTCTGTAGTTTTATTGAATGAATAATTGGTTTGCCAGTAACTGGAAGGCCGCAGGCACCCCAATTACTGAGGCCCAAGGTGAGAGGAATAGGAATGATATCCAGATAAAGGTCTACTGATGTTCAAAATAAAATACGCCGTAGGCCCACAATCCAGCCGAAGCACCGCAGATCGAGCAAAATCAGCGCGTAGCGCCGATCTTTTGCTAGTCCTATCTGTTTCGTCTCTAATTCTGTCAACCCTGGCCCCTGGTAGACAGACCCTCCTCCTCTTGGTTGGATTCCGTTCAACGAACTCATTATCCATATGGCGCACTAAAGAGTCCCCAATTAAAATAGTTTCCCTCTCGTTCACATCCCTATCCAGCTGGGCGAAAGGGTTCGAAACCTCGATAGTGGGGGGATTCCTATCACCTAACGTACGTGGCCTAGCTCCACCCTTAACTTCTCTAACTACCTCCCCGTCTACTAATCTCGGACCAACCTTAGCCGCTTCCTCAACTCTGTCTAACCTTCCCTCATTGTTCCCTGAACTGCGGAAAAAGTATTTCATGTAGAGGTCTGAAATTTTTATGATGGTTTATCAATAGATTGAGGTAAAAGTTATGTAAATTTTGAAGTGTGAACTGCATATTTTTGAAGTTATTGATGTTCAAATCTCAAGGCGTTTTTTATGGGCCACCCGATATATATATAACCTTTGGTTAGCTTCCTCCCGAATTGTTCATTCTGACGAAGGTCAAGCTTTTCACTCCACCTTAGACCTACAGTTTAACGTGGAATCCGAACCACGCCCCATCAGCAGCCCAGCGTCGTAACCACTAGGCCACCTAGGGTACCCACTTATCTACCAACCATTTCCTTTATTGTGTGGAAGGATGAACAGCTGGGTTTTGCTGCGCGCCGGCTGCCGCCGGGTCTCAAACCCTGGGCCGATGAATTCGTAATCAACGACGCTAACCACTACCCCACCGAGGCGCATATATATATATATATATATATATATATACACACACACACACAGACCGTGCATGGAACAAGGAACTCTTGTGGGAAAATTAAATGGACGCTCAATTCTGCCAGTTGAGGTTTAAGTTTTGTTTTTTGGCTGAAAATACAATAGTTACCCCTTTTTCTTTGAGGTATTCAATCCGACGTGAATGCAACGAGTTTCTTGTGTATATTGATGTTCTGAATATAGTAGGCTAGGTATAGCTGTAAACCCTATATCCTGTCCCAAAGCTGGATCCTATCTGCTCCGCAGATAGCCGGTGAGGGAAGCTATATTTTACGGCCTCTTTGCGAGTGACCCGTTGCCCACGTCGGGATAACATCATGAAAAAGAAAAACTATAGTAGTTGTCATTTACCATTACTTATTCGAACTATAGTGGATTTAATTTTCCCAGAAGAGTTGTTTGTTCTATGCACGGTCTGTGTGGAACATAAAAGATCTCAGGGGACCATTCTATGTTCAATCCCATATATATATATATATATATATATATATATATATATATATATATATATATATATATATATATATATATATAAATTATTTCACGAAAGTAACGTGAAAAATATTTATGATGAAAAAACCACGAAGGAAAGGAAACACAGAATGGTGCTCGAGCGCTTTCGTTTAATCTGTTCCTGAGGATGTCATTAGACGAAAGCGCTTGAGCACCATTCTTTGTTTCCTTTCATTCGTGGTTTTTTTTCATCATATATATATTACAAAATGCGCTGTTATAAATAGATATTCTTTATAGTATGACTTTGAAAAAGGAGACAATCAAGAAAATTTAAATAAAATAGTTTTTAAATCCATTTTAAGTCCAATAACCGCACTTAAATAATGAAACTGCTCAAATATTACCACGATAAAGTTTTAAAAAATATGCATGACAATAAAAGTGGTTTGTTTACATCAAATATTATATAGGTAAAGGTTAGCCGGTACCAGTGTCATCGCTTGTGAGTCTGACTCCGCCAAGGAATTGAGGATGACGCGGCATAGCTCAGGCCCTTCCGCGACTGGTCGACTGGCTGACTCCATTTTATCCCCACCCACGACGAAAGAGAAACGTCTCTTAACCCTTTACCACACAGAGGTCTTTTCCGAACCTAAATAAAATTGTCTGGCTTTTGCCAGAACAAAATTAGTAAAGTTAATAGTGTGCGCTAAAGGGTTAATCGAAGCGAGATGAAGGCGAAAGCGATCACAAGCATTTTGAACTTAGCTTCCCGAAACGGTAACCACTCGGGACTCCCCGAAAGATAAATCAGGGCGTATGTTATAATAATGTTATAATGTTTCAGACCAACAAAGACCCGAGGATCCACTCATGGCTGGTCTACCTAACTGTGTTTGTAATTGTGTATTGCGCATGTCCTCCGTGGCGGAGGGGACCTACAATTTTACGTGGGTTTTGAGCCATAAAAGCCTTAATTTTACTATCTTAAACTATACCTAGTCTATCAAGATATGCGTCTAATCGATTTTTAAATATGTTTAAGACGTGCTACTAATTACTTCTACCGGCAAACTATTCCAGCTATTTACTATTCTACAGTATGCGCAAAAACGTTTTTGTCAACTGCTGTCTCGAACCTTCTACTTGTCAGCTTACACCCGTTATTTGTAGTTCTACTTTCTACTGTATTGTGCTATTTCAAAAAGCTATCTCTATTTACGTTATCGAACCCATTCACAATTTTAAAAACCTGGATTAGATCACCCCTTAACCTCCTAGTCTCGAGTGTAGTCAATTTTATCTCCTTAAGCCTATTCTCGTACGACTTTGACCTAAGTGACGGAATTATCTTAGTTGCTCGTCTTTGAACTCTTTCGATTTTGTCTATATCTTTGTGCATATGCGGATTCCAAAATTAGATCGCGTACTCCAAATCGGGTCTAACTAATGATTTACAAAGACGAACAATAATATCGCGTGATTTGTACTCAAAATTCCGAGCTATAAAACCCAGCACTTTGTTCGCCTTATTGACCGCTGCTGTACTTTGTTTCGCCACTTTTAAATCACCAGTGATTATAACTCCTAAATCTTTTCCTGATCTACGCTTGCCAACTCCTTCACTGACATACTATACGCAAAATCAAGGTTTCACGAACCTTTATGTAAAATTTTGCAGTTATCGACGTTAAATTTAATTTTGCAATGTGACTGACCAATCAACGATTTTATTCAGATCTTCCTGGATTTTACCTCTATCTTCGTCATTAATCGCCCTACCACCCAACTTCGTGTCATCCGCAAACTTTGAAACTGTACTGACTAGGCCGACATGTAAATCGTTAATATATACAGGGCGTCCCAAAAAAATGTGTATACACAATTTAACAGCTGATAGCTCAATTGATGTTTCTTTCTTTCCAAGTTAAACCCATTAGAATTAATAATGGCAGTCAGACTAAGCTTTGAACAAAGGAAATTCATTCTAAAATGCTACTGGAAGTGTGAAAACGCAGTTGAAGTGCAAAGACAGTTTAGGAGGGAGTTTCAAACAGATCCACCAACGCGACTTACCATCACTCGAATTAGAGATAAGTTTGAAGCCGATGGAACTGTTCAGAATGTCCACAAGAAGCGTTCCGGAAGACCACGGACATCGACAAGCCCCACAAAGCAAGAAAGAGTACTGGAAACGTATCACCAAAGTCCAAGAAAATCTGTGCGGCAAGCGAGTCGTGAGGTAGGAATTTCAGAATCGTCTGTCCAACGCATTTTGAAGCGCTGTCAATGGAAAAGTTACATTCCAAGATTAGTCCATGCTATTAATGAAGATGATCCGGACCGAAGAGTGGAGTATTGCGAGTGGTACTTGGCACGATGTGGATGTGGATTCGACGAAGGGGTTTCGTAGAATACCCTCCGCGTTCACCAGATCTCACACCACTAGACTTTTTTTTATGGAGATACTTAAAAGACAAAGTCTACGCTATAAAACCTGCAACAGTCGCTGAATTGAGAGCAGCCATTGAACGAGAATGCACACAAATACCAAACGAAATGTTTCGTGATGTTTGCGATTCCATTGCTTCGCGTTATCAGCAGTGCCTGGACCAGAACGGACGTCAGTTTGAAAACAGGCGTTGACAAAACAATTAAATAATGTCTGTAGATTCTATTACATTTTGAAAATGAAATGTATTTTAATAAACACTGCCTTTATAATTATTTAAAGTGTGTATACATTTTTGTGGGACGCCCTGTATATTGGAAAAAGCAAGGGGCCCAGTACAGAACCTGAGGAATGCCGCTCGCTACATTAGCTGAAGACGACTGCTCTCCATCAACGACCACCCTCTGTTTCTTACCTCGCATCCACTCTTCTATCCAATTTATTACTACACCCCTGATTCCATGAGCCTTAGTGTTTTCAGCGAGTCTTTTGTGCGGTACGGTGTCAAACTCTTTTTGAAAATCTAAATACTGTACACTACATCTACCGCCCGATGACTATCGTAAACTTCAACCACGCTTTGTAAAAATTCTAAAAGATTAGTTAGGCAAGATTTGTTTCGCCTCAAACCGTGCTGCGTATTTTTAATCAAGTTATGCAATTCTGAGTGTTCGACTATACGATCCATAAATTATTGATTTCAGTAGCTTACCTACAACAGACATTAAACTGATTGGCCTATAATTTCCCGCCTCACTTTATCGCTTTTCTTAAAAATAGGTGTTACATTTGCTAACTTGAAATTATCTGGTACACACCCCTCAGAAAGAGACTCATTAAAAGTCTTTGTTAGTGGCACAACGATGCTTTCTTTTAGTTCTATGGGATATATGAAATCCGGCGCCGGTGATTTAAGCATTTTCATTTTACAAATATAGTGCAGTACCTCCCTTTCACTCACCACAATACTATCTAAAGTATTACCATTATCAAAAGGTATTATGTCTATGACCGTAGGAATATTCGTTACATCTTCTATTGTAAAAACTGACGTAAAAAATTCGTTTAGCAGAGTAGCTATTTGCTTGTTTTCAGAAACTAGCTCACCTTCAGAAATTTTCAACAGTCCCAAGGCGCTCTTTACTGGGTTCCTATTATTGACGTATTGAAAGAATCGCCTGGGGTTTTCTTTGCCGTCACAAGTTATGAAAATTTCAAAATCGCGCTTGGACTTTTATACAACGCTTTTCGCTTCACGTCTTAGAGATATATGTAGTTGTTTCGCAACCACAAATTGTCTTTATCGCACTTATATAGCCTATAAGCCCTATCTCTACTCTTTATAATATTCCCTACTCTAGAAGTAAACCACAAGGGCTTGTTATTTATTTTCGCACGCTTAATCTTGTACGGTACACATTCCTCATTCTTTGTCATAAATACTGTTTCAAACGATTCCCACATTATTTTTGCGTTGGAGGTCCCCATTACGTCTTCCCAATTGACGTGTGACAATTCATTTCTAAAGTTACAAAAGTCTGCCCGCTGGAAGTTAGGAATTTTAGTCGAGTTAGCTGGTTTAGAGTGACTTACTGAGAGGACAAACTCTACCATATTGTGATCGCTATTGCTTAACGGTCCTATTACTTCAAGATCAGTGATAAGCCTATCATCCGTAGTTATTACAAAATCTAAAATACTGTCCGACCCCGTATGTTCCCCAACCTTTTGAATATGAAAGCTTTCCTCGAGAAAATTAACTAAACGATTACCTTCCGCGTCTCCCTGCATTGTATCGTAATTCACGTTAGCGCAATTAAAGTTACCCATAATTAAAACCTGCTCACAACCTGTTATTCTCTTTAGTTCACGATATAATGCTTCGATATAATTCGATATAATTCGATATAATTCTGCTATAGTCGAATTTATCAGTTTTGGAATTCTGTACTTTAATTCTATAGCGTTACAACATAACACCTCCTCGCGTACCTCTTTTGTTTTTAACAAAAAGTCTATAATCTCTAATTTCATACTCCCCTACAAAGTCACGTGTTTCAGTGCTAAGCCATGATTCATTTATCGCATTTTACATAGTCTTTGCAAGTAATTAAAAAAAAATTCGTTTATTTTGTTTTGTAGGCTACAAGCATTTAAAGATAGAATCTTCAAATTGTTTGTTAAAACCGCAATACCTTCGCGAGCGCAAGGGAAATTTGAGGAAATTACGCCGGGACCGTTCGAGTTACAGCAGCCTGAAAAGAAGAGACAGTATTATGAAATAGTCTTCCTAAACGCGCAGCTCCAACGTCATTAAGATGAAGTCCATCTCCGAGGAACAAGTCTCTTCTGTTCCAAAAATTCGCAATATGCACTCCTTCCTGTTGGCAAAGAGACTTTTGGGTATTGTTAATATAGGTCGCCTTGCTGTAGAACTCGTTACGTTGGATAATTCGAGGAAGTATACCTGTTAAAACAATCTTATTCGTTTTTTCCTTTAGGCGCTCTAGTATGTCCCTATAACGAGCCAGCAGCTCTTCCGATCTAGAATTTAAAACGTTATTAGTACCGACATGAATAACATACGTTGTGTCCTGTGTCTGTAAAATGGTCAACACTATTAGTTATATCCTCCACCCTTGCACTGCCTACGACGGGGGTTTCTTCCACAGAATTCCTCGAGCTACCATCGAACAATGGAATCACAAACGAGTCGTATTTCATGTTCATCTACGTCTTCGAAACCTAATATAGAAAACTTATTGTTTGTTAATACTGGTAGACAAGTCTTAGGTTGTCTTAATGGGGCTCCATTACGCACTTGAACGAAGGGTCGGGAACTAGGGGAAGAGAGAGGGCTGTTAGAATTTTTTATACCACTAGTAGGAACTGAGGCAGGAAAGGCCGCGACTGAAGACTAACTCCTCTCAGAAGTGCCAAAGGATTCTAATTTCGCCGTCAGGAGCATCACCTTTTCTTCAAGCCTCACTCTGGCCTCCCTCTCACGCTGTAACTCGTTCTTCAGCAAATCCATGTTCGAGCACCACCTGCAAACCAAGTGATCGTTATTATTAGCTAAATTAAACGCGTAAGCAGCAAACTTCCCTTCGCACCAACTGCAAGTACTTGACGGGGGTGCCATGTTATTACCTAATTAAATTAATAGCGTTTGGAAATTAATAGCGAGTTAATAATAGCAATCTGATAACGACGCAAGTCTCCGGGAATAAATAAGGAGCAATTAATAAATAAAACGTAGGTCTACTAAATACTTAGTTGTGCCGTCAAAAACGCAAGCCCGCCAAAACGCTCTTGAAACACCGAAGGCAGGTTCCTGTAACACAAAATTGTACTGAAAGAATATATACGAAAATTAAGCTACCGACGAAGGTTCTGCAAAAGGAAAAGTATTAATAAAGAGGGATAAAGATACATGGCAATTTATGAACAATAACAAAACCAATAAAAATAATAAATAAATAAATAAATAAATAACTTACCTGCCCGCTACTCGGCTGATTGTTTCCCATGGAGGATGACCACACCCTACTTGATGATTCTTAGCAAAACAAAATCAACCTTATTTGACCATGTTTTCAAAAAGATTGGAATTTTGCACTTCTCGATAAAACAAAACAAAAGCTATATGTACTAGCCTTAGTTTAATCAAGTAAATATAATAATAAATAAAGTCAATAAATAAAATATATTTGGTTATGAATAATTAATAACGCGTGGTAATTTATTTAAGAAGGCACCAAACACTATTTATTTAAAGCTACTTTGATTGAAACCACTTATTCAATTGGTAACACTGGACACTCGATAAAACACGTCTGTTCACAAGGGAGGACAGATCACTATTATCATAATTACGTATCCAACGTAGAAAACAGAGCGTAAGTTGTATAAAATATTAACACTTTTATAAAAACTTTTAAGGTAAATTGTATAAAAGTAAATAAAATTATAACTGGTTTTCATGTTCTTCTGTGATTAAAGATATTTGGGATACTTGGGATACTTGCCCCTGTACTGTAATGACAGACGGTTTCTATTTTTAATTTAATCAGTAAAAGCAAATAGTTTTAGCTACAGGTTGTTTTTTCTTATAGTAAGAATGAATTTCATACCATTTTTTGGTGTGAAGTCAAAGAAAAGTCCTTTTAAAATTTAATTAAATTAATAGATTTTATGAAAAAGGTTAGCAGTGATAAAAAAAAGAAAACACTTTTCGAAAAACAAAGTTAATTTTAATTGGTTGAGAAATAACCTTAATTAATACCTTCGCTTTGGAATGACTGACTTTCGAAAATATTGGCCTTCCTAGACACCCTTTTCCACAAAACAAACACTACCTCCTCCTCTACTCGCTTCTCACTTCCCTACTCTAATGATACATGATAAAGGGGGCTTTTAATGTGTATAAGATAAACTTTTATGTATTGTTTTAGCATAATTACGGTGCAAATATATTTCAGATTTCAAACCCAATAAATAAATGTTTGTACGCGTTACTCGAACAAAATCAAATTTTATAATATCGACCTTCGACCTTATGCAAGTATAATAATTTTAGATTTCAAACTACATTTCACATTTTCATTGAAAACGACTAACCTAAATTAACGTAACCTTACTGGACATAATTTACTCTAACCTAACCTAACTTAAACCTAATCTGACTTAATTTAAACTAACATTTTAGTATTAACATTATGCATTTCGACATTTTTAATTAACTTATTAATTAACTGTACATTTTTTTATTTATAAACAAATGAAAGTGATTCGCTTTTAGTGAATCTAACACCGAATCCCCTCCACCTTCCCATTTTAAATAGTAAATTTTAATTTTTGACTATCCCTATTATTTCAATATTTGAGTTCTCATAATTATGTCTACTTATGATCTAGAACGGCAATAATCATTGTTTTATTTATCATTTGCCATTTTAAAGTATTTTTTAGTAATTGTTTTCACTGAAGGGGAGAAAGTGTTTACTCATCCCATAACATTTTATCGATGTGACATCTTACTATATCTACAAGTTTTTTTTAGAGTTAGATTAGATTAGGTTAGATTATGTTAATTTACGAGAGTGTTGACAGAATATACCGTCGACGTTAATCCATCTCCTTCATTCATTCATTTTAGGTTACTACACTGTTATTTAGATAAAGTGAGACGCCAAGTTGAATTTGAAGGTTTAATAGATATTATTATTAGCCACATTATTTTCTGAATTTATTATTAATGGATAATTCTTCAGAAAAAGTAAATGTTTAAAGAAATGAAATCTCACTGAAATACAAATTGCTGACCTTTTTAACCCTTTTATTTCACATTTCTCAATCATTTACCTACTCAATCCGTCAACTCTGAAACAATCTCCCTCAACCCATCTTTCCCCCTGTTTATGACGTTCAATCTTTAAAAAATTACAGTGTCCAGACATCTCGAAAACTCTGGACTTTGATTTCGTCTCTTTCTTCTTCTGTAAGGTGGACATTTTTGCAGGCTCTCGCACTTGGCCCCACGTTCCTGCATATATATATATATATATATAATTCTGTGCCCGAAAGATTAAGATTACTTTATTAAATGACATCGGAGGCTGAGAAAATGATACATTTTGATCAGCAAAAATGGCCAGTAGGGCATATACTCTGGGTTCAGGGTTGAAATTTTGGAAAAATAAAGTGGTTAGTATGTATTCTTCTGTATAAATTAATTCTAAGATGGGTTTATTATTTGCAACTTTTCCGAAAAATCTCATTTTCATTGTCAAAATCGCGATTTTCTGATTTGAAGGCTGACTAACGCAGCCTCAGGGCACCCAAACCAAAGCGCGCAGCTGTTCTGCATATGAGTTAGTCTAAAAGCTGCTTTTCTGACCTCATCCTTGCTTTCTTGCGTGTTTCAACACCTCTGGGTGCTGAAAAAATGTTTAGATTTCACGTAAAACTTAAGAATTTTAAGTTTTTCTTCAAGAATAGGCGCGGCTCACCAGCTCTACTCTGATCGAGTAGCGGGAGACTTGCCACCTCCACGTGTAGGTTTATACGCCTGTTCTTCCTGGATCCCTGAAAAGCGTGGCCTCATAAGATCTTATATTATGATCTTATGAGGACTTTCAGCTCTTATGAGCATTAACGATGGCTTCAACCTCTACATCAGCCACTCGAACCTGAAAAGCTCTTAAGTATGTCCTGCTTCGATCTGAACACTGGGAGCATTTCTCGATGGTCTATCCTGGCTCTCACCCGCCCATCTCTCCTCTCGTGACCGTACACAGCTTGAGAAGCAGTTGAGACTTCCTGTACAGCTCTCTCGCAGGACTGAGTATGAACAGAGAAAGCGTCCACTTTGGGTGGAGTTTTCCTGAGATCCTCGAGCTCAGTCAAGGTCATCTTGCAGGTGAAAATAGGCTCGTAAATATTCTCTGATTCCCAGTTGATGAGATCCTCAGGTGAAGTGGCTTGCAGATTGACTTTGGGATTTTTATGGGGCCTCACTGTCGTATCACCAAAGTCTCTTCCTTCTCTGATCTTCTCTATCTGGCTCACAGCAAAAGCTCTCTGATGCCCTTCCTCACTGCACAGGAATGAAGCCAGGATGTTCTCAGGATGTGCGTGGTAAGCTCCTCTTATCACTGCAGCAGAGATGATGTTCCTGACCTCGGTAGTGTGGTTCCTCAGCAGCCTCAGGCTTGAAAAAACGTGTGCAGGACCAAATTTGAGGTGGTGCTTCACTTTGATGTCGTAGTACAGTTTGAAGTAGAAGTTAAGGCAGAACTTCACAAGGACCTCGAGCCTCCTCAACACCTCCCCCTTCAGTCCGTGCTCCCTCATCCACAACAGCAAGATGGCCTGTGTAGTAGTGAGCCACCTGGATTGGTTCAGAAGTTCGCACTTCAGACCAGCCAACTGTGGACTGAGACTTCCAGACTTGATGGCTTTGATCAGAAGATAGCAATTGTGCTGGTCTGTGGAAAGAGATTTGACTATCTCTACTGGCAGCTCTATGATATCTTCAGTTCCTTCCACTGGTTTGAAGTTGAAGTTGACCTCAAGTTCATTCACTTTCTCAAGAAGTTTTCCAATAGGCCCACTGAAGCCTGACCGGGGAGTTACAGGGCCGTCCAGCTTGATGATTAAGTGCCTCAGGGGGAGCTCGTTCACATGGAGCAGACAGATCATCCAGTGGCACTTGCGATCCAGCATCTTCTCCAATAGGGCTATGGCGCATCCAGACCACCCCGTGTTGGTGTTGGTAGAGTCTCCTCAGTGGCGGTCCTAGCTTACATGACGCCCTGGGCGAACCTCACCTTCAGCGCCCCCCTCCCCCTGTTCGCCAACACACACACATTCGAATCCCCCCAAAATAAAGGACAGACATAACTCTTTCACAAAATAACTTTTTATTGGACTAATTGGTGGAACTTCAGAACCAAAACAAAGACTCAAATTTCTGAATTTTACAAATCCTTCATCACGTAAATAGAATAACTCACTTAAGAGAATGTAATTATGATACTATGAACAGGAAAAATACAAATTAAATTGCACAACTGCCATAAATAAACTAGAGAATCAAATTTCTAAATTGTACAAATGCTCTATCACATAAATAGAATAAGACACTTAAGAGAGGGTAATTATTATGCTACACTTTGAACAAGAAACAAAATAAATTGCACCACAGCACAACTGCCATCTAAAGCCTGACTCTTCTTACCTTCCTTGATGCAAAGTCATGAATTAAATCATCATATGAAATCTGCTCAGCAATTGTATGATTTATACTGATGATGGCCAGACCGGTAAGGCGTTCCTGTGACATAGTTGACCTCAGGTAGGATTTGATGAGCTTCAGCTTTGAAAAGCTCCTCTGCTTCAGCAACAGTGACTGGAAGAGTAAGACCAATTCTGAGAGCAGTCCACAAATTTGGATATATTTCAGAGAGCTCCCTTTCATGGATAAATGTCAGCAGTTCAAGCAAGGATATGGTCTTTGATGGCAAGTCAGGCAAGTTCTTCAGCTCCTGTGCAAGCTCTCTGCCATCCAAGTCAGATTGTCCCTTAAAGTGTAGTGTAGTACTAAGGTTCACACATTGTTCTGTCAGCTCCTCAAATGTGAGATTTTGGAAATGTGTCAGCACTCCAAACTTCTCTCCCACAATTTCCAACGTGGAAAATCTTTCCTGAATGGCTGATGTTGCAGCATCAACCACTGCATTGAAAAATGTCACCTCCAGCTTCTTCAAAGCATCAATCAAGGGCTCATCAGATGCTTCATAGGAGAAGTGCCGCTTTGTGGACCTCAGCCGTTTTTGTTTTAACACAGCCTCCACATTCATTTGTTCACAGATATCTGTGGCTGCCATTTGTGCAGCCACAAAACCTGTTGCCCTGTAATTGCGGAGACCTCTCTCTGTTTTTTTTAGGAGATTTACTGCAACATCAACGTACATGCTAGGACACTGCATCTGCTTGCTCACATGCTGAATTTGGCACAACAGGTCATGCCACACCACTGAACAAATGGCGAAGCGGTATGACCCAACCTCCTCTGACAGAGATTGAGCCTCGACCTTTATTACAGAGTCTTTGGTGTGGTCCCTCACCTCGATCAGTGCATCTCTCACTGCAGCTGCCTGATATCTCAGGGGCTCCACACTCTTGATCTTGCTTTCCCACCTTGTATCAGACCACATCTTCAATGTGATGTTCACATGTTTTTTCAAAATGGCCCATCGTTGTGTGGAGGCTGAAAACAAGTTGTAAAGCTTCTGCAAGATGCCAAAGTAACTTGTGGCATCAATAGATCCCTTAGCAGCATCGGCCACAAGCAAATTCAGAGAATGAGCCCCACATGGAACAAACAGAGCTCTGGGATTAATTTCTAGGAGCCTGGATTGAACACCCTTGTTTTTTCCCCTCATGTTGGCCCC
Organism: Bathynomus jamesi; assembly: GCA_023014485.1. Taxonomy (NCBI): domain Eukaryota; kingdom Metazoa; phylum Arthropoda; class Malacostraca; order Isopoda; family Cirolanidae; genus Bathynomus; species Bathynomus jamesi. The sequence continues at coordinate 306,362 of JAJOZX010004320.1, read as the reverse complement.
GTTGTCGTATGATTGTCCTCTACAGTCCATGAAAGGAACTTTTAGCTCCTCCAGTCTCTTCAGAATCAGAGATGCCAAATGTTGACCAGTGGACTCCTCTGCCTCCAAAAACCCCATGAAATGTTCCTTTATATGGGGCTTCCCCTCCAGTGACACAACCCGAATCACAACTGACAACTGTTCAGTGTGGCTGATATCTGGAGTGCAATCTAGAATTATTGAAAAAAACTTTGATTGTTTGATGTCGCTCACCATTGCTGAAATGGTCTTGCTGCTCGACAAATCAATGAGTTCGTTTTGTATGTGGTGGCCGAGGTAGCTGGTGTGACTGGAGGTCCCTTTTTGGACACGGTTAATGTGCTCTTGCATTATAGGATCAAATTGTGCCATCAGTTCAACTTCTTTCAGAAAATTGCCATTTGATGGTGAGAACAATTTTTCTGTATGTCCCCTTAGTGCCAAATTCCTAACTGCCAGAGAATGCACAATAGCAGTGAGACGTGTCAGCACCGCTCTCCATCTCAACTTCTCAGCCTCCAGAAGTGCCATCTCCTGCTTGTCAATGGTCTCCCCCTTTCTCATCCTCACTGCCAGTTCTTTCCAGATTTTCATAGAATTTAGGTGTTCTGAACTGTTGTCATGTGATGTGAGCAATGAGCTTGCATGCTTCCAGTCCGAGAGTCCCAAACTTGTTAAATTTATTTTCCTCTTGGAAAATAATGTACAACAGAAACAGAAAAGGCTGTTGTTTTTTAAGGAATAGACCAACCAACTTCTGGTTATATTTTCCCCACTAACCAATGACTTCCTGAAGTATTGATGGTGGAAACTTCTTCCGTCACTGTCGTTTCTAGGGAATACAAAGTCAGATGGTACTTGACTTGGTCCCCTGGAAACCAGTTGTGTCCGAATTCTCTCAGTCAGAACTGAAGGCCAGTTAGCAGGGTCGGTGGACAGAGACTCATCCTCAGGAGGCGATTCTGCTCCAGGCCTTTCTAATAGAAAGAACAAGAGCATTACTCATTAGTATACACACCTAAGTTAGATAACACATTATTCACAGCACTTTGTTATGGTGGTGGTGTTATGGAATTATGGTGGTGAAACACCACACATACCCAGTAACCCAGACCCAGTGATAATAACATTATAATTTATAACTGTTTGCAAAATGCTTTGCAGGGATGCACACACATACACACACACACACACGCACACACTCACAGACATATGTGCACACAAACTCACCTGAAGAGTCCTGCCGGGAGAAGTAGAAGCAAATGGGTCTTCATCCTCAGGATCAGACTGCATTTGTGGAGACTTATGTGAGGCTGAGGAGGTAGATGGCTCCTCAGCCTCAATAATGGCAGAAGTAGACGGCTTCTCATCCTGGCTAGTGGCAGAGGTGTTCCAAAATATTTCAAAAGTGCCCCTGCAAATAGTAAAATAGAACATAACAGACCAATGCATGAATAGGCTAGTACAATTATTTAACATGTTATTAAGCACAATTTATTAAACTTTTAGAATAGGAAACAAATGAATAATACAACCTCCTTGGTTAATGGCTAATTATATACATAATAGTACACTTCAAATGACTCAGAAAGCTATATCACAAAATAGCAGTGCAATATAGCAGTGAAGAGTAGATGACATAGCTCTATACCTTTATCTTTTGCTCGTTTCTCCTCTTCTTCTTTCCTCTTTTTTCTAAACTGAGCACCTGATAGCTTTGACCTCTTCTTATCCATTTGCGGTTATTTGACAGACCTTAGTGGCTTAGTGTGAAGATTCGTTCTGTAATAAATAATATACATTTCACTATTTAACCAAACCCAGAAAAATAACATTACATATGTTAAAGTATGGGCCTTTATTCCCAATAATATTAATCTGGAAGCATTTTGCATTGTTTAGGTCTTTTATGGGAAGGTTTATGGAAAATGCAATAGATGGTTTTTTATTAATAAAAATATATTTATTGATCTTTTATTATTTATTTTATTTTATTTTTTATTTTTATTTATTTCTTTATTTATTTATTCTTATTTTTATTTTTATTTTTTTTGCAGGCGCTCATGCCGCCCCTCCACAAATGCCGCCCTGTGCGGCTGCCCATATTGCCCATATGAGGAACCGCCACTGAGTCTCCTCCAATCATTACAAGGCTCTCGTCAGCTCCGTGATCCAGAAGCCACTCATGCAGGCCCTGAGCGATCTTATGAGCAGGCTTTTCTCCTTCCTCAGGTTCCTCGGGAGTGAAATAGAAGAAGTACTTTCCTCGAGGCTCCCACGTGATAGTGTAATGCTCCTCGATCACTTTGCCAGGATGAAATCTCCCTGTCACTTCGTCATATTTCAACACCTTTGTGTTCCTATCCTGCTAGCCATCAAAGAATATCCCAGAGATCTTCTCCTCCTCTGACCTCTGCGTGAGAGCTTCAACTGATGAAGCCATTACTTCCTCCTTGGCCCTCCAGACTTTCATGCCATCTATGGCCAAGTAAGCCTTGTCTTTGGAAAGATGACCGGTCTTGATGAGGTCGTTCAGGAAGCCAGTGGCAACTGCAGCTGCCGGAACATTTTCCACCCTGTACCTCAAAGCTGCTGAAGCTGTCCCTTGGATCTTCATGTAGTTTCGTGTAGCAGAAGTTGGAGTTTCGGCAGGTACTTTAGCGGGAACGTCCATAGGAGTTTCAGTAGCCTCAGCATTGCCAGAGGCTTCTCTTGCAGCTTCTTCCAAGTTTGGCTCTTCGTCCTCCTCAAAGTCTTTCATGAGAAGCTCCTCATTAGTAGCCTCTTCTTTCTTCTTCCTCTTCACAGCAAAAGCTTCTTCAGCCTCCTTCCTCTTCGCTACTTTGATCTGTCTCCTGCTGTCTGCTGTCTTCGAAGTCTACAGAAGACATCTGGATTCCTGAAGCTTCGGAAGTCTTTACTCTCTGGTAGTACAGCCACCGAAGGTCCAGTTTTGGAATCTTCACCTCCAAAGGACAGTTACAGTTCACATGGGCCTTGAGGGAGCATCCTGAGCATCCACTTCCCTCTAAGCCGCACAAGATCTGATGCTTGCAAACGCAAACTTCACAGAGTTTATCGAGATCAGCCATCCTCTTCTCCTGGGTAGCAGACTTAACGCTCCCGTTCACAACGTCTGTCATCTCCTTCCATTTCAACAAGTTCTTATATGAGAGCGATTTTTCCGTGATTGTCACAGGCGGGGAAAACTTTACATTCCACTTCCTCCACTGAGTCATCACGAGTGAAGCCAGCTCGTCAGTCATCTCTCGGATAGGGTATTTAGACCTTTGGATGTCATGAATGAGGAACTTTTCCTCCTGCAGATGAATCCCTCTCTGAAGAATGGCTCTCCAAGTCGGCACCTCGCTGGGAATGAACTCCTTCCCCGGGCCCACAACATCCGACATCACGTCTAATCGGTGCTTATTCTCGCTCTTGTCCAATCTGTAACAAATTCATATCAGTATGTTTAGTGTTCTTTCGCCATAAATATAGACAAGGAATATAATTTTTGGTTATAATCAGGGTTGCCAACGGGCATTTTTAATTACCAAATTAACCTAAATTTGGTAATGAATATTTATTTTGGTAATAGAAAACTGATTTGGCATTGCAAATTTAATTTAAAATTCGTAATAATGGTGTAACATAAGCTTAACCCTTTGTCATTCAGTACCATTTAATTTTAGCGTAGGTTCATTCTTTTACTTGAAATATGCATAGGAGGTATATATATATATAAGCATTTCTAGCAATCTTTTTTTTTTGTAAAAACACTTCTAAATGAAATAATTTATGTGTCCATTAGTCAACAAAGGTCTAATAAGGTAATTAGTGGGTGGTAGCTCGTACACTCTCTCTCTCTCTCTCTCTCTCTCTCTCTCTCTCTCTCTCTCTCTCTCTCTCTCTCGATATATATATATATATATATATATATAACAGTACATAAAAACAATCGTAATGAAAAATTCATTTCATGTATCCAATTGGACACACGTGTTATCATAGACAGAAATTTACCCTATGAAAACTTTGTGTCCATTTCGAAACGAAGTTTGAATAAATTCTTTTCTTCACAGTTATTAAAAATATTACGTAAACAAAGTTATACAGGGAGCTTCCTTAATACTTCTAGAATGAAATTATAGTCAAAACAAATATAATAATGGTGATTAAACTTAAGAAAATTACAAAAAACACTTACCGCAAAAAATGGCGTCCACTCACTTCTACTTCACAATTATAACTGGCGTAGTTGCTGAGAGCCATCTATTGAGAGAATGTTGAATTTCGCCTTCTGCGTCCAAATGGTTACAAAGCTTCAAATGGAGTAGATTTTTTTCTTATGTATGTATGTATTAGGTCATCCCATAAGTAATGCGACATTTTTTAATTTTTTTTTTTTTCCATTTTTATCATTATTTTACGGATAGAAATCAAACAACTCTTTGAAGTTATTTATATTTAAATAAATATTTATTTATAATATTTATTTAAATATAAATAACTTCAAAGAGTTGTTTGATTTCTATCCGTAAAATAATGATAAAAATGGGGAAAAAAAATTAAAAAATGCCGCATTACTTATGGGATGACCTAATATTAAAACTGTGTAAGAGTTAAGCAAAGTTAATGTGTCTAAATGGCAACAAATTACGACAAAGGGTTAAAAATATGAGGTTGTGTTCAATTGAATATTCGATATTTCAACAGAGAACAGAAAACCACAATTTTGAACATGATAACGCGATTTTTGGGAAAAGTTGCAGAAAAGAAACCCCTCTTAGAATTAAATTTTACATAAAAATACATATTAGCCAGAGTGAAATTCGGACTCGGAAAAGTATGATATGCCCTAATGGCCAGCCCCAGTAGCTCAATGAGTAACACCTTTCCACTTTATAAGCAAAATGAAGAAAATGAGGTTGGGGGTTTGCTGTTTAATAATAATCTTGGAGTTTTTTCAATGGCCTGAGCGCTGTGCCAATTTATGGACCTCCCAACTGATTATTATGGCAGAGACATCGAATAAAAGTTCTCCGTTATTGCATCAGCATTTTAGTAGGACTCTGTTGACCATGTTCTATCTTAAAAGCTCTATTCTTGCAACTTTTTTATTTGTACTCAGTTGAATGATGTATTGTTAGTATATTTATACTGTAATTCCAATAGAGTAATATGAGGCTCTCCTCGGAAGAAGTGGCTAACCGACAAAAGTAAAAAACGCAGTTGAAAGTTTTACCAGTTTGAAAGTGGAATAATTTTTTAACTCTTCAAGATATTCCGACGAAATATCTTCAAAAGTTCAAAAGTTATGTCACTTTCAAATTGGTACAACTTTATAAAGCATTTTCTGGTGTTATTTTACATTTGTCACTCAGCCAGTTCTTCCTAGGAGGACCTCAAATGCACGCGGTAGTCTCTCTTTTTCCTTCCTTCCATCTGAAATATTGTCACGTATTAAGAAAACCAAAAAATATTAGAGAAGAAGGAAGAAAGAGAACGCAAGAAAAGGAAGAAGGTGGATAAAGGGAAGGAAAAAGGAGGAGAATGAAGAAGGAAAAATGACGTAATTTTGCTATTTATAGCAAGGAAATAACTTATTTTACATTAATATATGTAAAATGCTGAAAGATCGTAAGCTTCATCACTACTTAATGTTAAGCACTTTGGGAAGGTTACGGATGGAATGCTAAACCATCCAGACCGACGACTGATCTATGATGACCCGTTATCTTATCACTTCATCCTATCGCTGTACGACCACCTTTACCAAGGAAAGTTCTATTCTATACGCTTTTTGTTCAGTTTGTATATATATATAAAGAGAGAGAGAGAGAGAGAGAGAGAGCTACAAGGAATTACAAGGACAAGAGGAAGCCTCCAAGACCTTCCGGTCCACTCTGGGAGGTTCATGTTCTGAAACAAGTTTATTTTTCTTTCAACTATTCTAGCAGTAGTAGAAAACTGGATAGAAAAGTATAAAGCTCTCTCTCCACACTCCGCTCCCTCCATGCCAGAGGCAGGTACAAAAAAAGGTTGGAGAAAATACCTTGATCCTGGAAAAGTAGCCAAGGAAATTTTACAGGAAAGTGGAGAATATATAAGATAGCACTATAATTACGAATTCCCACAGAGACACCGCGCAAGCGAACGCCTGCAGAGTTACGTTATGTTTTAGTCTTAAACCATGAGAGTATTCAATACTTAGTCTAGCCTATTTTCAATCACATTTACACTTTGGCTTGAAACAACCTCTGAGGGAAGTTGGTTCCAGATATTAACTATTTTATAGAAAAAGGAATTGCCGCAAACAGGTCCTAAAAGTCTTTAGTTTCATTTCAAATCCATTATTTCTTGTCAGACTGGCATTGAGAATAAGTTCCTGTAGTCTACCCTGTCTATTCCATTGAGCATCTTGAAGACTTGAATAAGCTGACCGCGCAACCTCCTCGTCTCTAAGGTAAACAGATTTAAGTGCTCTAATCTCCGTTGGTAGTTTTGCGTTGTCATTGAAGGGATTAGTTTTGTAGCCCTTGCTTGTACCCTTTCTAACCTTTCTATATCCTTCTTAAGGGACGGAGACCAAAACCGCGCACAATATTCCAGTTGAGGTCTGACTATTAATACTATAAACACCCAGGAATGTCTGTCAGTCTGTCACGCTCGAAAAGAGAAGATTCTTGATATATATATATATATATATATATGGGCGATATTTGTATTTTAATGCATTAGAAAAAGGCGTAATGAATTCTACTTTTAATTATAATTATTATAATTTTAAAAAGCCTATCTATAATAATAAAAGGACGCCCGTGTGTGTGTGTGTGTGTGTGTGTGGGTCAACTGTACGCCCTTGACAATTGGTTAGGTTAAGTCGTGATATTTTCGTTAGCTTTAACGAAAATATCACGACTTAACCTAACCAATCGTGAAGGGCGTACAATTAACCTAACCGGGCATTCAATTAACCTAACTAATAACAGTCTTCGAACTACAAAAAATATTCCATCGTCGGCTGGGATATTTTTGCCACCCGCACGAAGGGCGGGTTCTCCGCTAGTTGAATTATAAAGAGACATTACAGTTTCCTTGTTTCGAAACTGGAACCGTCTTTTAATATAACCTAAATCGTAACACGGTTGGCATTCGAGAAAAGTTTTGAAACAAGGCAGGAAAAAGGTCATAAAATGCAAAGGTCTTGAAACCTTCGTGACCGACACCTGACACCGACACCCAGCAAAAATTTTTGTGTATTTCTTTTTGAGCGACCACGATAATTAATGAATAGCATGACCATGGGTTCAAATTCTCACCTAATTTACAATTTGTGTAACTTCGAAACAACTGAAAATGCGGTAATCAGGTGTGATTTCTGTCAAAAACTGCACGACTTTATCTGTATGAATTGGGATGATAGAGAAATATCCCTCGTATCTAACGCCAAACAAGTCGCGGGGATCAAATTTCTGTGAGAAGTATGTACACCGACTGTAAACACTTTTGCGTATTTAGAGAAATGGAGAAAGCGAATACGAGTGTTGCAGAAAAGGAGGGAATAATGGGGAAACACGAGTACCGAAATGTCCCAATGAAAAATTGAGTGGATGAGAGAGGAACAAATAAAAATATAACACGGAATGAAGCCATAAAAGAAAGAAAAGAGATAAGTAAAACTTGGGGGACAGCAGGTATGGAAAAAGATAACAAGACCAAAATTCTCGGAGGATCACAAGATAACGAAACATGTACCACTATTGCAAAACGAATCGGAACGACAAAGATTGAAAAACGAAAGCGAAAAATTAAAAATAACCCCAGCCAACATTCAGGGCCTTAAACCAAACCATTCCCTGGACAGAGTCACATACCTGAAAGGCCTCATGCAAGAAACCAGAGCAGGCTTTACATGCCTCACGGAAACCCATCTGAAGGACTGCCAGGCGAACTGTGAAAACTGTGAGTTTTGTGTTGACAAAAAAGAAATACATATTAACAACTGTAACATACTCCGAACCGACAGAACAATAAGGCGTAAAGGAGAATGTACTATTTATACTATTTATACACGCAAGAAATATATAGCAGAAATTACTAGAAGTACTTCAAACAACTACATAGAATGTGTAACAGCAAAAGTCGAAAAAATAAATATGGCACTAATTGTAATATATAAACCCCCGAAGAACACCAACTTCAAAATTCTCAGATGCCATTTCAGAGGTCAGAAACTGGGTAAAAGATCTACACTCTCCAACCCCAAATATTTTTCTCTGTGTTGATTTTAATTTCCCATTTATGAAATATAAAAGGATAGGAACAAATATATGGACACCAAGACAAAGGGGGCACACGGGAAGACCAAGAGGAGGTAAAAATGCTCCTAGCTCAAGCCGATGAATTTATGTTAACACAAGAAATAACAGAAAATACAAGAAAAACAACTGCCTAGATTTAGTATTCACAAACAGCAACCTAATTGATAACAGAAATATCCACAACTATAATATCTGATCACAACATTATTGAAATAACAACCAGTACAAAAGCAACAGGAAAGGAAAGAACACATACAGAAGGGAGCAAATTCGAAACTTTTAATTTTCACTCCAAAGCTACAAACTGAGAAGGTGTTACACTCAGCATGGAAGCAAAAGGCTAGGAAACCATCTTCATGCTAAAACAACGGAAGAGATGCGAATTACCTTAGAGGAGTAGGCGCTAGAAATTGTGGAAAGACATGTCCCACGAATGTAGCGAAGAGGAAAAGAAGCAGGTTCGAGAAACAAAAGGGTATATGTTCCGCAAGAGGAAAAGAGTGACTGTAAAATTGAGAAACTGTAAAGTCAACAACATCAGAAAAGTATTAAATGATAAACTACAGGGTATAGATTGCGTCATACAGTCATATAGACCTAATTGAGAAGCATACAGAGAAAAAAGACGACGCTATAGAAGCGATAAAGGTTAACTCAAAGTACTTCTATAATTTTGCAAAAAGGAAGTCGAAAAATCACGCGACTATCGGACCTTTGAAAAATGAAGACAATGCTTTATCTGATGATCTAACAGAGATATCTGAAATATTAAAAGCTCAGTATGGATCATCTTTCAGTATCCCAAAAACTGATAAACAGATATGCGATAGAAACGCGTTCTTTGAAGAACTACAAGGGGAAAGTATGACGGGCTTCGACTTTACAACAGATGATATTACACAAGCTATTGGGATATTAAAGTACATTTGGCGGCAGGACCGGACAAATAGAATGCCACACTGATCAAAAACTGCAAGAATGCAATCGCTGAACCCCTCTATTGGATATGGAGACGATCACTAGACACGGGAGAAATACCGAGCATCCTGAAGAGAGCGAACATTATTCCAATATATAAAGGAGGAGATCGATCCCAGGCCAAAATATTAAAAAGTATTAACAGTATACATACTATAAGAGTAGCAATACACACGGCGTAATAAGACAAACATCACAGCACATCACAGAACAACACACCGTATCACGCATAGTTTAGTCACAAACCTGGAGAGATGACTAAAAATTGAATATTTTTGCCAAAACAAAAAAATGGAAATTTCTCAAAAACTATACGTGATAGGAAAATAATAAGACCATTTTTGTAGTCAGCGTTAAAAGCTCTATAATAATGACATAAAACCTTTCCTGAGACAAAATCACTGTTGAACAGTGTAGTTAGCGAAGAAATCTACTTTTTGGAAACTCAGAAAAAATTAAATGATAACCAACATGGATTCCGGTCATACAGATCATGCCTATCACAACTAATGGAACACTATAACAACATTATTGACGCACTTGAAAGTAATAAAAACTATGATGTAGACTTTGCCAGGGCGTTCGACAAGTGTGACCATGGAATCATAATACATAAACTGAAATACATGGAAATAACGGGAAAAGTAGGAAAATGGATATATAATTTCTTTAGGGAGCAGCAGCAAGTCGTTACAATTCAAGGAATATCTTCATCAGAATCAGAGGTCCTCAGCTCAGTTCCACAAGGAACAGTATTACCTCCATTACTCTTGATAATCATGCAAACTGATATAGATGAGGACGTTACTAGAGAAAGCACAATAACATCCTTTGCCGATGATACAAAGATTAGTAGAAAAATAAGAAACCCAGAGGATATAGGATCTCTGCAAACAGACATGAACAGAATCTACAAGTGGACGGAAGACAACAATATGAAATTTATCAGTGAGAAATTTCAACTGTTAAGGTATGGAAAAAGGGAGGACCTAAAATCCATGGAATACTATAGTATACCCCAAATGGACAGGAAATTCAGAAAAATTCTAAAGCAAAAGATTTAGGTGTTGTAATGACTGATGACGCGAAATTTGAAGTACAAAATAAGATAGCAGTAAACAGAGCAAAATGAATAACTGGACAGATACTGAGAACCTTTAAAAGAAGGAATGGGAATATAATGATAACTCTGTTGAAAACACTGATCATACCCAAGTTGGAATACTGCTCGGTCCTAACATCCCCATATAAACAAGAAGCCATTAATCAGCTCGAAGGGATTCAGAGAAGCTTTACAGCCAAGATCAATGGATGTAAAGAACAAAATTACTGGGAAAGGTTACATGAATTAAACTTATATTCACTGGAAAGAAGACGAGAGAGGTACACCATTATTTACATTTAAAAAATAATGGAGTAACTAGCTCCTAATCTTACTGTGAACCCTATAACCCACAAACAAGAGTGGAAAGTAGAAAAGGAAGAATGTGTCGTGTTCTCAAATTAAAGGCTAGACAGGGAACATCCTTAAACCTGAAGGAAAATAGTTTTGTTGTGAGAGGACCAAGTCTGTTTAACCAGCTGCCGAAAGAACTAAGGAACTAGAGTGGTGTTGCGGTGGCTATCTTCAAAAGAAGATTAGACCCCTGGCTCAGACCAATCCCCGATGAGCTGGGCGTACCTGGCTCTGCGAAGTAGAGAGCAAAAGAAACCAACTTTCCACTTCACCAGACCAACTCGAGAGGAGGGGCGACAAGCTTGACCTTCGTGAAGTGAGGAATCATCGCACAGAACATCTGAAAAGTTGAAAGGTATATATATATGTTAACCCTCTGTCGATGGCCTTAGGTGGTTCTAAGTTAACGGAGGTTGTGGTTGAGTGGCAGCAACAGATTTCTCACTCTGTGGTAGCTGGTACTATGTAGGGACGTAGAGAATCGTAATAATTGCTTTGTATCACACTCCGATTTCTTCTTGTACTGTAGGGGATCGGAGGATTCTGCGAAAACTTACTAGGTTATCTTACGGTTTCCCGATTCTTCTTGTAGCGTATCGGGGAAGTTTGTGAGGCAATACTGGTCTCAGTCTTAAGACTTATTGATTTCTAACTTTACTGCTTCTTGAAAATGCTGTGTTATCTAACAAAAATACTTGGAGAATACGGAGTAAAGGGTAGAGTTAAAGATATCTTTTACTGATTTTTGCTGCTTCATAAATATTACGGAGTATGCTTTCAGCCTCTCGGTCAGATCGGACAGAACAAAATAATAACTTGAATGATTACAATGGTTTATATACAATTTAATTTGGTGACGTCATTATTATTTAATGTTGACTTGTTTTTTTTCGATTCCTAATAGGTTGAATTCTTTTGCTAACTCAGTCCATATTATGTGGATCTTGCTGAAACTGATAAAGCAAAATATCTGAAGATGAAGGCACATTCTGCTGTAACAGCATATTAGAATCTGATGTTATCATGATTTGCTGTGTCAACTAAAAATGGAAATTAAGATATACATTTTATTAAAATAAAATTTTTAAAATTTAAAATTAAATGCTTATTCAGGATATGACTTAATCTTTTATGATTTTATGATTTAAGAGAAAATAAAAAATTAACATTGCAGAATTTAACAAGATATATATATACACCGGGTGGCCCATAATTCAGAAACCATAGGGAAAATATACTTATATTTTGAATGCCATTTATTCTACAAAACAAAATCACAAAACGTCCTCAAAAGTCTGACCATTAACATCTAAACATTTCTGGATTCTCATTAAAACTGTTGCCTAAACTCTCATTAATATCTCTTTAGTAATTGTTGCACATTCAGACTGAATTTTCATTTGCAATTAGTGAATAGTTCTTGGACGATCCTCGTAGGTAATTGACTTCAGATGGCCCCACATGTAAAAACAGAGTGGAGTGATATCTGGTGACCTGGGTGGCCATTCGATAGGACCTCTTCGGCCAAGCCATCTGTTGGGTGGGGAACGTTTTATCAAGGTATTTGCGAACTTGCATGGCAAAATAAGGACTCGTGGGGTGTCACTTTTGGACTTTTTTTGAAATGTTATGGTGCTTACCTCTTATATTGTGACAAATTGACCAAAAACCATGAATAAGCCCAAAAAATGAAAATCGGGTAATATTTAGGGTCTCCGCCCCCATTTTAAAAATAAGCCCCATATTCACAAAAAAAATGGTGATTTTTGGAGATATTTTTGGTCAGTTTCCTTACTAATCATCGTATTTCAAAAATTTTGCTACCAAAATGTAGAGAATAACGGTATCCTCTTAATGTGATCGTTTTGAAACTATTTTAGTTCTATACGGTGCTGATATTTGAGTGGACCTTATGAAATTTTTCCCTCTGTTTTCATTTCTATAACATTTATTTACAGTATTTCCAGGTTTTATCTACAAAAAGTATGCAAATATAACCAAATGTTTGATAAATTTGCTTTTCTTTCAGAATCCTATTATAGATTTGCTTAATTTCATAGTTTATTAAAATTAGTCAATAGTCGTGGCTAACAGTAAGCCAATATTAAGAACAGACCTAAGAAAATATGATTCTTTATTGGAAAAGTTAGTGGAAGACATATGCGCAAGAGAAGGAAGCATGCTTCCAACGAATAGTGAAGTTCTCAGTCACTTTTTCATCTTGAGAAGGGATCAAGTGAAAAGCGACAATGTGTCAAAGGAAGAACATATTTTGAGAGTATTAGATAAGGTAGGAAAGGTGTGGATTATGGCTGGCATACCATCAAAATCCGTTAGAAAGCAGAAAGGACCCCAAAAAATGTTGTGGGATTTGATAAAAGAGCATGAGAAGTTGGGGAAAAATATAAAGAAGAAATGTTATGAAACCCCAAACACATCTTTTCTGTCTCATTTAGATAACTTATTTGATATATCAACTGAAAATGTATGTAATGAGATACAAAATGATACATTGGGAACTATACAACAGAAGAATGAGGATCTTCGCTTTTTGGAAGATCAGCGAAGTGCTAGAATATATTCTCTGGGTCCGATCGATAAAGCTTATGTAGCCAAACTGATCAAAATGACTGCTAGAATAGAAGGTGGAGAACGAAGAAAATTTAAAGAAAAAGAACGAAAGGCATTAGAAGAAGAGACACACAAACTTGAATCATCTGAAGGCGAGTTAGTGGACTCAAGTAATGGTGAAGATGATTTTACTCCGAGCCCAGACCCATCAAAACGTCCTAAGTTACTACAGTCAGCACTAATATCTAATACAGCTGATCGTTTAGGACTATCATTCGGACAACGCTCGACATTTGCATCTGTGGTAGCAGCTGAATGTGAGCTAGATTTAAAAGAGATGCCATTATCGAAAAGTACTTCTGCGTGAGCCGCGAAGAAGTCGAGAAAAGCTATTGCTGACACTATTAAAGAGTCGTTCAACCCACCTCAATATTGTGTAGTCCACTGGGACAGCAAAATGATAGTAAATGTTTCAGGAAGAAAGCAGGATCGATTGGCAATACTTATATCGGGAGAGAATATTGAGAAACTTCTCTCGATACCCGATATCGGTGTCTCAACTGGATCGACACAAGTTTGTACTGTTTTTAGCACCTCCAAGAATGGAAGTTACAGTAAGGTTTACGGAATGGTATTCGGTACTACTTCATCCAATACTGGCTGGATAAAAGGTGCTTGTAAAGTATTGGAAGACCTCTTTGGAAAAAAATTATTATGGCTCGCTTGTCGCCAACATATGGCAGAACGAGTTTTGTCAGCAGTGTATCTAAAGGTATTTGGAAAATCTACTTCACCCGAAAACGAATCTTTCAAGACCTTCAGAGATGTTATATGGGAGAAGCTAGATACTAAGCAACCCTTCAAACAGCTATCTATCAATGACAGACATCTCAAGGACCTGAAAAAATGCGTCATAGATTTTATGACAGATGTCCTCAAAGACAACCAGAGCCTTCCCAGGGATGATTACAAAGAGGTAGCTGAAACAACTATGCTCGTTTTAGGAGAAATTCCTGCCAGAGGAATGCACTGGATCAAGCCAGGAGCTCTCCATCACGCCAGATGGATAGCTGTCATATTGTATACGAATAAGATGCTAGCATTTTCAGACCAAGCCGGATATGATAATGTTACAATAAAAGAGCTGGAAAGAGTATGCTTATTTACATCGCTGATCTACTTCAAGTACTGGTTATCAGTCACCAACCCACTTGAGGCTCCTGAAAATGACCTCCTTCTATACAACGAATTAGTTCAGTACAAAAAGATTGACATGGAAGTAGCGGAAGCTGCCCTCAACACTCTAAAAGGTCATTACTGGTACCTATCTGAAGAACTTGTAACCCTTTCTCTCTTTGGAAATTTACCTCATAGTGAAAAGGACAAGGTGGCCAAAAAACTTTCCTCTGTCAATCAACCACCAGAATTCAAACAGGGTAAGCCGATATTTCCCATCCTAAAAGATCGAATTAAAATTCAGCAATTAGTTGGTCCAAACTCATGGTTTGTATTCAAAGTCCCTGGTTCAACGGGAGATTGGATAAGGACTCCAGCTGTAACGTGGGACAGCAACAATGATTTTCAACGGATGAAGAGAATACTCTCTTCAACTAAGGTTGTTAATGACACTGCAGAAAGGGGTATCAAACTTTTGCAGGATTTTCATGGCTCAGGTAGGGATGAAGGTGAATTTCAAGCATTGCTTCAAGTTGTACGGGGCTCCAATAAACCTTAGCCCCCCCGCCCATGGCTTAAACCATTAGAGGTACAGTAAAACTAAACATACCTTACAAAAGAGAATTTAATTCTGCATTTAATGAGAAACAATTAAAACTTGGTGTTCCCGCCATTGGCTTCCAAGACAGCCTGAATTCGCTTTGGGTAGCTTGCCAAAAGTGACGTGAATAGATCTTGATCGTTACGCAAATTTGCTAAAAGAGTTTCAGTGTGTTGCGTCATCGTATCCTTCGAAAATCGATTTGCTGCAGGTTCTTCAAACAAGAGACATTCAACCTTGTCCTTTATAACTGATCCAATGTGTTCACAGACGTTCAGGTCAGGAGAATTTCCTGACCATTCTTCATTTCCAAAGAAATCGATCTCATGGTTCCGCAACAACTGTTGAGTGGCTAATGCCTTAAAGCAGGGGGCCTTATCGTGCAGAAGTGTGACCTGATCGACATCCATAACATTGTTTGGGTTTCTTAGAAAAGGAATGACATGCTGGGATAGAATAATATCACGAAAATACTGTCCATCCCAACTCTGACCATTTGGCTTCAGCACCCACATGAGCTTCTTTGCAGTGAACAAAACAAACACACCAACACAGTCTGGACTTTTTAATAATTCCCGATAATGTTCATTTTCATCGATTTCATCTGGTGTTGTGGCCCACACTCGATCATTTTGGTAGTTAGACCGACGTGTTACGTAAACAAAAAATTCATCGGAGACAGCTAAATGCATGAAATCATCCACATCCCAATCTTCAAGATAATGGGCAAACCACATTCTGTCATCGATGTTAAGTTGAGTTTTTCTTGGCTTTGGAAGTTCATGCCAAGACTTTAAACCTTGCCTATGACGGTACAGTCGAATGATCTCACCACTAACGATCTTTCCTCTCAACACTTCGATCTCTCTAGAAAGTTTAGCACAGCTGTTTTTCCGCTTACGCGTACCTCTTTCAATGATGTCCTTTGTTTCCTGAGAGAGTGGCAAATTTGGGCGTCCAGATTTGGTTGTATCCATTTCACATTCATCCAAAGTTTTATTCCAATTTCTTTTGACGAAGTCCTCACTTCTTCGCAACTTTTTGGCAACCCATGAACGTGTTTTAAAGGTGGCTCCAGCATCACGAGCTTCCCGAAATGTTATTGCTCGTATGCAATCTATCACACGTTGCCTCTCCGAATCACCAATTAATTGAGAAGCCATTATATTATCACTTTATCAGCTAGGGTAATTTTAATACCTGCAATAAATAAAGAATTTTATATATTTTTATAATCACTAAAAACTATTTCGATATAAGTAAACATGTAAGCTGCAAATGGGGGGGGGGGCTAAGGTTTTTTGGAACCCCTTAGAGGAAAACAAGCGTGTTTTCCCAAAGTTTTTCAAACAAGGTCTCTTGAATCTGTAATTTCTTTCCATTTATAATTTCATTTCATTTACAATTTTTCATTATAATTTCAAGAATAGCACTTTGTTTCTATTTGATTAAAATTGTTTTGTGTTTGTATTTCATAATAAAAAATTTAAAAAACGATGGGGCTTTGCATATTTTTTTTTATTAATAAAAATTTAAGTCTACAGTCGTCTTTTTTTTTTTTTCAAAATTTACTAATTTTAATCTACTAAGCATGTGCAAAGTTGTTCCCACTTTGAATCTCTAGACCAATAAAGTGTTG
The DNA here is from genome assembly GCA_023014485.1 of Bathynomus jamesi. Classification (NCBI taxonomy): domain Eukaryota; kingdom Metazoa; phylum Arthropoda; class Malacostraca; order Isopoda; family Cirolanidae; genus Bathynomus; species Bathynomus jamesi. The sequence continues at coordinate 289,599 of JAJOZX010004320.1, read as the reverse complement.
CTCATTTAAGCCCATCTGCATTTTTTATTTATATTTTCAAAGCCCATCGCCGCAGAGCTGCATTGGGATGATGTTCTATGGATGGCGGTGACATCCAAAGTATATAAGATAATATTTTATTGCAATTGAGATCTTCCAATGATATAAAACAGCAGCATTTTTCTCTTAGAAAATGCATCAAAATGACCGAAGAGATATAAAAAATTTAATAAATTTAACTTAAAGGTAAATAAAAACTATTCAGATTGAAGCGCATTATTATTCTCTACATTTTGGTAGCAAAAGTTTTGAAATACGATGATTAGTAAGGAAACTATGACCAAAAATATCTCCAAAAATCACCATTTTTTGTGTGAATAGGGTGCTTATTTTTAATATGGGGGGGGGACCCTAAATATTACCCGATTATCTTTTCTTTGGTTTATTCATGGTTTTTTGTAAATTTGTCACAATATAAGAGGTAAGCACCGTAACTTTTCAAAAAAAGTCTAAAAGTGACACCCTAATAAGGAGGTGCACCGTCTTGCTGAAAAAACATGCCACATCGTTTGTTTATTGGCACGTCATCCAAGTAATTCAAAAAGGATTGTAACATATGAAGATACGTCTCGCCTGTTACGTTTCCATTAAAAAAGTAAGGACCAATTATTTCATCATTCCAAATCCCAGCCTATACTACAATCCGTGGATCATACTGCACATGAGTGTCATCAGTCCAATGAGGATCCTCTTGAGACCAGTAACACGAGTTATGTCGGTTAACATTGCCATTCAGATGAGAAACTGCTTCATTACTAAAAAAATGGATCCCTCTTCCTGAATGAACCACTCACAGAACTCTTTACGCCGATCCGTATCGTCAACGTGCAATTCTTGTGGAAGAACCTTATATGGATGAAAATGATTAACTTTCAGAATTCATTGGATAGATGTTCTACTAATTCCCGTCTGTTGGCTTAATTTCCTTGTTGACTTCTTAGGGCTTGCAATAACCTGACCTAACACCATTGATGACGTATCTTCATCAGTTACGCTTTTTGGTCTGCTGCTGCTGAGGACGATCGCAAACACTTCCCGTTTCTTTTAATCGATTAATAATTTTTCCTACTGTTGACTGAACAATTGGCGCACGATTTGGATGCTCTCTATTGAAACCCTCTGCAACTGACCGATGTGTAGCACCTGGAACTCCATACATGAAAACTAAACTCTTTCATCTTTAGTTAATCTTTCAGCCATATTAATTAGCACCTATAATAAAGAAAGAAAAAACATTAGAAAGTACAAGAATTATTAGAAAAAAAATACTATTATTGCTATGGTTCCTGAATTATGGGCCACCCGGTATATATATATATATATATAATATATATATATATATACATATATATACATATATATATATATATACATATATATATATATATATATATATATATATATATATATATATACATATATATATATATACATATATTATATATATATATATATATATATATATATATATATATATATATATATATATATATATATATATATATATATATATATATATATAATATATATATTAGGGCGGAGTGAAAATAATTTACAATGGCACACTGATATTTTATTGTAGGTTTTGCTGAGAAAAACGAATATGGTGATTTAAATTGTGCCAGGTTTGTCTAACCGCCCCAGTTTTGCATGAATCCAATTTAACAAACACAGAAAATACATCCGTCAACATTCCATCGTATGAATAAACCCCATTAATGTCATTATGAAGTACTGAATACTTGTATGCAGTGTGTCTTCTGACTCCCCAGGCACCACAGTTCGCCTGACAGCCAGCTGCAGTAGTTGTCCCCCAGCTACAGAATACAGAGGTAAGAAGCTAGTGAGCATGCGATGAGAAATGAGATAAAAAAATATTGTGTTATACTTGTTAAAATGTACATTTGACTGACGTGAGTAAACTGAATATATATTTGTTGATTTTTCTTGATCAATTAAAATTCACTGAAATTTATTTGAGTTTTTGTTCTTATTTTTCAGTTAATAATTCACCTATAGAAGAGCAGAGTTGGACTCAGCGTCCCAAACACCAGTATCTCCACAATTGAAACAACACCCTTCTTCACATCAAGTTAGCAAAATCTCTTGCAGCAACTGTACACCAACAGCTTTCCATGCAGCAGCATCTACGCTTTCATGTTTCCAATGTTATTCAGCAAGGAAAAAATTTGTGAGCACAAGGAATTCTAAGCAGAATTGTATGTTTGGGACTCCTAAGAAGTTGCCTCAGAATATTTGGCCAACTAATTTACAAGTAGCTCAGTACTTTCTCTATCTCAAAGAAAGGAAAATTGCAGCTAACAAGCCAATCATCAGACAAATAACTCAAGAGCTACTAAAACTTTGGCACCAAGCATCAATCCTCACAGTTCAGGAAAAAGTTGTGCTTCAAAAGAGAGCAAGATTCATAGAAAGAGGAGCAACGTTGAGTAGATCAAAAACATCAGTGAAAATAAAAAATTAATATATGAACAGTCTCAGTAATTTGTTTGATATATATACCTGTAAATGTCATTTAAAATCTCATACAGTGAGACTGTGAGGTGATGATTGTGAAGAAATGCACGAAGATTGCATATGTCAGAGAGATAAAAATGTACCATAAGAGGAATTACAGTTTCTTCTTGATCAGAGGAGTGGTCGTAAAATGTACATAGGTAGTGTAGGTGCGCATGCCACACAAATTTTACAAAAGAGATACAAGAAGAAGCTCTCAGAACAAGTAAGTACAGAAAAGAAAACCATCAGTCGTTCCACTGAAGTTCAACCTTTGAGCTTAGTAGAAAATTCTTCAGATTCAGATGAAGACAGTGACAAAGGGATAATGGAAACTGAAAACTTTGGTTTTGAAAATACTGAAAGCCAAATAAGAATGTCTTTGCGGCATGTTGCAATGCAGGCAGATAGATTTGGTGTATTAGATCGTGCTACTGCTGCTATTGCCACTGCACCTTTGATAGACGTTGGTATGATCACCAAAAAAGATGACCATCTCGTAATAGAGAGAAGTAAAGTGCCGAGAGAAAGAGAAAGACTTCAAAAAACATTGAAAAGTGATAAAGTGAATCCTATTACTTCCATGTACTTCGAGTGTTGAAAGGATCAGATTTTATGTAAAGTGAAAGTCAATGATAGGTGGTACAGTGAAAAGAAGAGTGAAGAACACTGTAATGATTGCTGAACCAGGGGAGATATATTACCCATCAGACACCAGCGAGTAAGGCTGCAGACATAGCAAATTCAGTATTGTCAGTTATTAAAGAGAGACATCTTCAAAATGATATAACTATAGGCTGTGATAGCACAAATACCAACACTGGTTAGAAAGGAGGTGTGATTTATGTTATGGAGAAAGCACTTGGTAGGCCACTCCAGTAGTTCATTTGTATGCTTAATACAAATGAATTACCTCTAAGACATATTTTTGAAACATTGGATGGTACAACATCTGGGGCAAGCACCTTTGTTGGTGGTCCTATTGGGAAAGCCATTCAGTTTTGTGAAAACAATCCAATAGTACAATTTAAACCTATAACTAGTGGTAAAGAATTATTATATCTGCCACAACACATTGTTGATGATCTTAGTGGAGATCAGCAGTACTTATACTGCATTATTTCAGCAATCAGAAATGGCACAGTTCCTGTAAAGCCAGGTCCTCTTAGTCATCCTTGATGGTTAACGCTTGCTAATAGGGTTTGTGGGCTTTATGTTTCAACAGTGAAACCAACAAGGAAACTTTACGCAATAACACACTTCATTGTGAAACAAATTATGGTCCCAGTTGGTTTGACATGAAGTGTAGACCTAATTGCGACTTAAGAAGTATATATCCCGAAATGCATACTTTGCTCACCTGGAAAATAATCTTCTGGCAACGTTGTGTGACTCAGCTAAGGAAAAACGTGTAAAAGGTGTTCGCAAAATCGTGGAAATGCGAAATGAGACTGGTTAAAATTTAGAATTGAGGGATTTCAAGGTTCCTAATCTCAATTTTGATGCAAAGGACAAGGTTGAAATAATTAACTGGAATGATACTGAACTGAGTGAGCCACCTCTTACACTGAAGTTAACAAAAACAGAAATTTTACTATCAAGGAAAACGCATTGAACATTCCAAATTATCCCAATCATACCCAGAATGTAGAGCGTTGTATTGAATTAGTGATGGACTCTTCAAGTTCGGTATTTGGGTTTGAAGTACGAGATTGTTTTATCAGAGCTAGAATGATTTCAAGTAGTCTGATGCCAGACGTAGAAACCAAAAAGGATTTTTTTAAAAGTTTGCCTTCTTTAATCGAATAGTTAAGGTTGTTTTTTGCAGTTACCATTTGTGTACTCGTTTGCTGTGTGTTTCTATACTCTATATGTATTTAATAAAAGAAATTTCGAAAAAAATGGTTATTTTCTTTCCTTGTTACTTTATATTCTTTGCAACAAAACACTAAATTCGAGAATATCATTCATCCAGAAAAGCAAAAGTAAATAGAAATTCATTAAATAACCTGAAAATTATTTGCAGAAGATATGTTTTTAAGTTTTGTGTGGGTTATATCTATTTGTTTCTCCCATAACATAGCCAAGAATCAGTTATAAACCACCGTAAACCCAGTTACGACACCCATTTTATATTTTGGCAAAAATGGGGCAGTTCAAGATACTCTAGATGAGTCTAGAATATTATTTCAGCTTTCTTTGTGTTTCCCACTTGAAACCACAATATAATTTCAGTGTGTATAAAGGGAAAGAAAACTTTTGTATGGTTTCACTCCACCCTAATACACATACATACACACACACACATATATATATATATATATATATATATATATATATATATATATTATATACACACATTTTAACTAGTGATGGGACGATTAATCGGAATCGGAATCGAGAATCGGAAGAATCGAGCATTTTTCAGGAATCGGAATCGGAATCGGAATCGAGAGAATTGTACCATGATTTCCGATTCTTAAAACGATTCTTTAACTTTTAATTGAACCAGTTTTGCAATGTAAACTTTAAAATTTAAATGAAAGAGGATAACAAATTTTATTTTTATTGTATTGTAGCTATACATTAAAACATGTATATCCATGATGTGTAATCAAGAAGATTAAAATGAATTGTTACAACTTACAGTTGATTTTTATTTTTAAACCAATCTATTATAATTTATAATTTATATTACCATACTCATAATGTAAATAGTTAATCTTACCAGAGTAAAATATGACAATTTCCAGAAAAACAAGTATAGAATTATATTTAAAAATATTGAGAATCGGAATCGGAATCGAGAATCGTATCGGAATCGAGACTTTTTAGTGGTATCGGAATCGGAATCGGAATCGTTAAAAATTTTGGTCTCGTCCCATCATTAATTTTAACTGCAAACAACACACAGTATAATTAATGTAAAGAACGACGCTTGTGTAGAAGAGCGTTCCGCATAAGATGAGGAGGGAGAACGAACGAATGAAAAATGAGGTACCACCCAGGAATCGAACCCGGGATAATCCGATTGCCGGTCAGATATGCTATCCACTACACCATGGACCTTGATCGATCAGAGTCATAATTCTCCCTCCTCATCTTATGCGGAACGCTCTTCTACACAAGCGTCGTTCTTTACATTAATTATACTGTGTGTTGTTTGCAGTTAAAATGTATATATGTACGGCATGCGAAGGTGCTCCCTCAGGGCATTGGTTTCTGCTCGTATGTAGGAGAATTACGACTTCTGATTGATCGAGGTCCATGGTGTAGTGGATAGCATATCTGACCGGCAATCGGATGATCCCGGGTTCGATTCCCGGGTGGTACCTCATTTTTCATTTGTTCGTTCTCCCTCCTCATCTTATGTGGAACGCTCTTCTACACAAGCGTCGTTCTTTACACACACACATACACATATATATATATATATATATATATATATATATATATATATATACTGTCCTCGGTTAATATTCGTCTTTTAACCCGCTCACGCGCGGTTAAAACAGTACGATATATTGAATTGCCATTCAAAACTGACTAAGAAAATATATATCTTATGTTGTGCAAATTTGTTGAAATGTACTTTTTTTAATAAAATATATTTCCTGTTTTGGCTATAATGTACTTTTTTCATAAAGTATTTTTCCTGATTGGGCTTTTTTTCGCTACTCTGCGACTTAATTAGTTGGTTGGGTTTTGTTCTGGCTATTTTTTTTTTCAAATTGGATTCAGTTTAGTGGTGTTTGTGATAAAAATATGACGTGCCATTCGTGTAATTTTGACTTTGAGAACTTGATTCGTCATGTGCCCCAGATGAAGACAAAGGATTGAATGTTTTTAGCAATTACGGCGTTATTCTCTCATCCTTAACTTGCCCGAAATGTGACAGTGAGTGCCTAATACGAAAAGATCAGAAGATATTTAGGTGAAATAACCAATATTAACCTGTTAGGTTAATTGAATGCCTGGTTAGGTCAACTATACACCCTTGATGATTGGTTAGGTTAAGTCGTGATATTTTCGTTAATTTAAATGAAAATGAGAGCAAACTTTTCTGGCTAATTTTGAGGTGTTTTGTACGAAACGGCCATCCGTTTCCTGTGCAAATGCGTAGTTTTCAAGATGACGATATCTCGAAAACTATGCATTTGCACAGGAAAAGGATGACAGATTCGTGCAAAACACCTCAAACTTGACCAGAAAAGTTTGTTCTCATCATAAAAACAGATTGGGTGTAAAAACAAATAATTACCCTGTCCTCTTTAGCTGATCTTTTTCCGTGTCTCATTTCACTTGTGAGCAGTCCAGCATGCTCTCAAACCCTCTTCTCCCTCTTCCTCACTGCACATGCATGCATCTTACACACCACATTTTTTTCAAAATTTTAGGGGGTGTTTTTGCGGGCGTTCGCCTTTGGCCCCTCCTTCCTGCATAAAAAAACTTACCTTACCTTACAATCTTACATAAGTTCCATGTGGTGATTCCTTAGGGAGGTAAGGCTCGTTGCCTCTCAAGTTGGCTTGGTGAATGAGAATTGCCGTCTTGAGCCTTTCATTTCACATAGTCAGGTATGCAAAATTTTTACACGTCTATAAGTGTAAGCATCGTATAACTTTTCAGTATTTTTTCATTGCTATTTCTAACTTTTCTACTTCCTTCTTCTACTTCCTTCTTGTGCAAGCCTAGAATGGATCTTAGAGTTTTTGTTAGTTGTAACTCTGTAACTCTGTATACCTGGCTTATCTGGGATTGTACTGAGCCATGTCTCTTGTCTTCTTTTGAAGACTTCGACCCCATGGCAACACCATTATATACAGTATTTCACTGAGAATCGGACTCAGGTATATACTTTTTGATGCGTTGGTTCAAGTAAATCGCCTTATCTCCAATGTCTCCGAGATTCTGAATTTTATATGAGGTGATACACGAGTGGCCAGACAGCTTTGCTGATTTACATTAGTGCGTTCAGATTTGACCGACCAGAAATCTCTCTCTCTCTCTCTCTCTCTCTCTCTCTCTACATATATATATATATATATATATATGGGAATGATATATATATATATATATGGAACAAGTGTAGTTTACGTCCCCCTCTGGTACCTAGTGTAGTTTACATTCCCATACATTATCCTAGTGTAGTTTGCGTTCCCAACTTTGTCCGCGTATACTAGTGCTTGCATAATACCGAAAATTTTCAATACCGGTATTTGGAGGCAATTATGCTAATCCCGGTATTGATACCGGTATTATGAAAAAAATAATTTATTTGGATTTATTATGGTGCCACCCTACCAACCCTCCCACAAGTCTGAGGGACTTGCAGTACTCACCATATTTACTGTAAATTAATGACCCAACTCCAAATGGATGGCATTCTATTCGAAAAAGTTTATACAGTAAATTACTAAATTGTAATAAAAATATTATTTGAATTTTTTTTTTAGCATATTATTATACAACTACTGGGGTAGATAGAAATTATTAGTATCTAAATATTTATTTCTTAGTTTGATTTTGAAAGTATGCTTTGAGGAAACAAAGAGCATCTAGGGATTGTTCAGATAGACTTGATCTCAGTTTCGTCAGAAATAGGCCTGCAGCAGAAAAGGCTCTTTCTGATTCTGCACTTGTAGGTTTAATTGAAAGCAGTGCCTTGTACAGCTTCTCTAAATTCTCACTTCTCTGTAAAGTAACTTCCAAGCTTTTAAATTCATTAGTAACATCAAAATCAATGGAATTTTTTTTAGATGGCACTTTTCCTAGTTTGTCCATTTCTTGCATGTATTCACTCAGTAATGAATCTGTTTCCACTTCAGTCTTATTTGCAGCTACATTTTCAGGGTTATATGGAAATTCCTGTTCTTCCATTTCTATCTCCAAATCAACCACATTCTTAGGGAAAAGTCTTTTATGGAGCCTTTCTGCAGTTCTTTTGAGAACTAATTTTGATGGAACAGAAAACTTTCCTCTTCTTGAACTTTTAAAACTTCGGGATTATGAAGATATTTGATTAAACCTACAATGTCTTGCTGTCTTCTTGAAATGTAACGATTTCTAAGACAATCTTTTAACTCTTTTGCTATTGGATTATTTTTCTCTCCTAGTTTCTTTGAAATAAATTTCATTGATGATTCAGCTGTCAGGAGTGATGCATCTTTCGAGCATAACCCTTTAAGAATTATTTCAACAGGACGTAAGGTGTCATAAAGGTTTTCAATAATTTCCCACTCTGTTGAAGAAATGGCTACAGTTGAATGAATCACTCTTAAAGCTAGTGCAATAAATAGTTTTCTTTGATAGAAAGGAATAGAAAACGAAAAAAGAGGTTAACTGCAAAATATCCCGAAACTTTTTTTTTCTCCGAATCCTCCAAAAACAGTTTATTTGCCCATCGGAGGACTAAATTGCCTAAATTTTACAATAGCAATTTTTGTCAATACCGAAAACCTATAATATCGGTATTATTTGTACTTCTTCAATACCGGTATTAATACCGGTATTTCAATACCGGTTTTAACCCCTAGCGTATACCTAATCAAATAAAACGTTAAAACTAACGAAAATATTACGACTTTACCTAACCAATCGTCAATTTATATATATATATATATATATATATATATATATATATATATATTATTATTTTTTTTTCAACTGCAAAGAACACGCAGTATAATTAACGTAAAGAACGACGCTTGTATAGAAGACATTCCGCGCAAGATACATATATATATATATATATACATACACACAGTGTATATATATATATATTGACGATTGGTTAGCTTAAGTCGTAATATTTTCGTTAGTTTTAACGTTTTATTTGATGGATTCATTTAAAAAATGTCTCCTAAAGATCCTAGTGTAGTTTACGTTCCCCAACTTTAACCTAGTGTAGGTTGTCCCCCCCTTTTGCGTCAGGGGACGTAAACTACACTTGCTCCATATATATATATATATATATATATATATATATATACACAGTATATGGCAGAAAAAATCCTTAACATTATTATGAATAAAACAAACTTTTAATATCACATTTTAATTTCTCATTCATTCAGACGTTTGGTGGGGTTGTTTAACCTTCATCGCAATATCTAAGGTCATATGATCTACAGAAGGTAAGGCTAACAAAGACCCTAAGATCCACTCTAAGGTTAACCCGAGAGAAAGGAAAGAGTAGGGGGTTAAGAGAAGAGAATAAGGGGTTAAGTAAGTAGCAACACCTCTCACTCGTGGGTTAACATTCATTCAGAAAAAGAGAAAAAAGACTCACCATCATCATCCGCCGGCCACTGCCGACAAGTCGGAAAAATAGTCGACGAGAATAGGAAAGGGGTGAAAGATGAAAAGTAGTACAATAAGAACGCTTACAAACCATGCAAACACAGTCTTAACTCACTGTCATACCATGCAAACTACAGACATGTAAGTAAGGTGAGGATAAGAAAAAGAAAAAAAAGTAGGTAAAGTTAAACAAAAAGTGGGTTAGTTTACGCTATGAGCTACATCTACGTTCGTGTTAGTCTATTTTTTTTTTTTATATATAATTTTTTTGCTGGCATATCACACGCTGGTATGTCACAAGCTGGCATTAGACGTCAACAGACTCATCCCCGATTACGACCCCCAGAACTCCTGTTGCCAATTTTTTTTTTTTTTTTAAACAACGTTAATATTTTAAAAATGCCTATTTAAACGGTTCTTAAACATATTAACGCTGGTAGAGTTAACGACTGACGCGGGAAGATTATTCCATTTATCAATTACTTTAAACGTAAAGAAGTTCTTAGCGATATTAGTAATGAAACGTCTGCCACGCAACTTAAATCCGTTATTACGAGTGAAAGTGAACAGTTTGTCAAAATTTACGTTATCGATGTTATTAACGATTTTGAAAACTTCAATAAGCTCCCCCCTTAATCTACTCGTTTCGAGTGAACGCAAGTCTAACTCTTTAATCCTATCTTCATAAGGCTTGTTGCGCAATGACAGAATTAGTTTCGTGGCACGACGCTGAACCCTTTCTAACCTACCAATATCCTCACGCAAATACGGGCACCAAAACTGAACGGCATATTCTAAATGAGGCCTGACAAGGGACTTTTACAGGGGCAATATAATATCCTTCGATTTAAATTCGAAATTACGGACTATGAAGCCTAACATCCTATTAGCTTTTTCGCAAGACTCCAGGCACTGGTTCCTTACTTCTAAATCCTTAGATACGCGTACGCCTAAATCTACTTCCTCGTCAACGCTCGCTAACTCTCTATCATCCATCGTGTACGTGTAATTATTGTTACGAGAATCTACATGCAAAACTTTACATTTGTCTACGTTAAAGTGCATCTGCCACTTATCCGTCCACTCCATAATCCTATTTACATCGTCTTGGAACCTATTTCTATCGTCCTCGTTAACAACCTTACCGCCTATTTTAGTACGAATAGCAATGGGCCTAACACTGAACCCTGTGGGACACCGCTACCTACATCCAACCACCCCGATTTAACCTTCACAATTAATCTTCTATGCGGAACTGTATCGAACGCCTTTTTAAAATCTAAATAAATAACGTCAGCCGCTCTATGCCGATCGTATTCGCGCACTATTTCATTATAAAATTCTAACAAATTAGTTAAACAAGATCTATGGCGTCGAAACCCATGCTGACTACTATTAATCAAATCTCTACTTTCTAAGTGATCGATGATACGGTCCCTGACTACGGATTCCAAAAGTTTACCGACAATTGACGTTAAGCTAATGGGCCTATAATTGCTAGCTACCAAGCGATCGCCTTTTTTAAAAATAGGCGTGACGTTGGCTAATTTGAAGTCTTCAGGAATAATCCCTGTTTCGATTGACTGATTAAAAATCTTCGTTAAGGACCCTACGATAACGTCTTTCAAATGTCTGGGATAAAAAGCGTCATGGCCTGGAGCCTTGCTGACTTTTAGCCTATCGATATAATGCGCAATCTCACCCTCGTAAACAGTTATTTCATCCAAAATAGTCTCGCTACTAAATGGAACGATATCGTCCATGTCGGGGACATTATTTGCGTCTTCTACGGTAAAAACTGTCGCAAAAAAGTTATTGAAAATACCCGCCATCGCCTGAGCGTCAGAAGCGAAAGCGCCGTTAACATCCACTAGAGGGCCTATGTTATCTTTTATCGGCTTACGATTATTGACTTATTCAAAAAACTTTTTTGGATTATGTTTACTATCCGCAGCTATAAGTATCTCTAAATTACACTTAGCATTCCTAACTGATCTTTTAACCTGACGTCTAAGCTCGATATATCTATTAAAGTTAGCTGCCGTGCCATTGCGCTTATTAAGTCTATACGCTCTATTACGCTCGTTTATGAACTCGCCGATCTCCCTAGTCCACCACTTGGGCCTACCATGATTTCTAGCGCGCTTGGGCCTACGAGGAATAAACTCCTATTCAATATTCATAAAACTTTCTTTAAACGCCTCCCAATGCAAATTTGTGTCATTACCCATAAATAAATTATCCCAGTCCACTACTCTCATCCTATCCGCAAAACTATCAAAATTAGCCATACGAAAATCAGGGACTTCTATTACGTTACTATCCTTATTGTTTTCTTTCAATAACTTAAACCTAAGAATTTGATGATCACTACATTCTAAACTCTCGCCTACTTCTAAACCTTCGACTATATTTTCGCCGTTCGTCATCACCAAATCTATAATATTGTCACCGCGCGTTGGTTCGGTAACCATCTATCGTAAAAAATTATCTTCCATGAACTCAATCTCAAACCCTCCTCATTACCAGTAAAAGTCTCGTAATTAGCATTAGGGCAGTTAAAGTCTCCGACAATTATACTATTCCGATTGTCAATAAAGTTACCAAGAAGTGAGTAAAATCTAGTATCGGTATCGAAGGGTTGAACGGGAGGTCTATAAACAACAAAAAAATTAAAACTAATACTACGCGCCCTAACTTCAACGCATATCGCATTAATTGCTGCCGGAAAATCTATCTTAACCTCGATAGCCCTAAGGGAATTACGAATGTACAGCAAAACGCCGCCACCAAACCTATGTAACCTATTATTAGTAAAGAGTTTAAAACCCGGTATATCGAGTTCCCAAACAAGTCCCGAGTCACGGTATTTAACCACGTTTCAGTGATAGCAACTATATCGTAGTTGCCGGAATAAATTATCGCCTTAAATTCATTTAATTTATTTCTAATACTACGCGCGTTACAATAAAAGACGTTTAAGTTATTTTTTACCACGGGCCGGCGTTTTAAACTATTTTTCACGTCGGGCCCGCGTTCCCGCACCCACAACGTTTAAAGAAGGCTTCGACCTCTACAGCTTTCGCACGTTTTCGTCTATTAACCTACCTAGGCTAGCATTACCTATTTCATTAAACTGCACCCTATCTTTTATAAAAAGGCTAGGATCACTGAATTCTGACCACAGCTTTATGAAGGGTACATTTTCCTCAGCACAAATCTCTTCTAATTTAGTATTAAAAAATATTGTTTTTGACGTAAACCTAAGACCCAAACCGTGCCTAGGGTTAATACCTAGAACTAAAGGCCTATCTGACCTTGCGTTCAGGGACCTAATTAACCCCCTATATCTCTCCAAAAGGTCAGGCACTCTCGTATCGGGCCTATACGAGTCGTTGCCCCCTACCATCGTCACCAACATCGAGTGACGGGAGGCAACGTCAATCCTGTCCACCTCATCACTAACTCTGTCAACCCTGGCCCCTGGGAGACAGACCCTCCTCCTCTTGGTTGGATGCCGTTCAACGAACTCTGTGTCCATATGGCGCACTAAAGAGTCCCCAATTAAAATAGTTGGTTAATATTTGGCTGGACACAGGGGCTAACGAGAAATGAGAGGTTGTGTTTCACTAGCACTATTTTTCATGCTCTTTACGATGGTACTAATCATTTTTTGTGGAAATGCAAGATTATAGAAAAAATTACAAGTTACATTTTTATAGTGAATATTTCCTGTTTTGGCTATAATGTACTTTTTTTTTTCATAAAATATTTTTCCTGATTGGGCTATTTTTTCGCTACTCTGCGACTTAATTAGTTGGTTAGTTTCTGTTCTGTCTATTTTTTTTTCTAATTGGATTCAGTTTGGTCGTGTTTGTGATATAATTATGACGTGCTGTTCGTGTGGTTTCTGACTTTGAGAACTTGATTCGTCATGTGCCCTAGATGAAGAGAAAGCACTGGATGTTTTTATCAATTACGGCATTATTCTCTCATCCTTAACTTGCCCGAAATGTGACAGTGAGTGCCTAATACAAAAAGATCAGAAGATATTTAGGTGAAATAACCAATATTAACCTGTTAGGCCAACTGAATGCCCGGTTAGGCCAACTGAATGCCCGGTTAGGTCAACTGAATCCCCGGTTAGGTCAACTGAATCCCCTGTTAGGTCAACTGAATCCCCGGTTAGGTCAACTGTACACCCTTGATGATTGGTTAGGTTAAGTAATGATGTTTTCGTTAGTTTAAACGAAAATGACGAAAACGAAAATGACATGGCCTGAAGTTGAAATAAAAAATACATTTTTCTAGTGTATTTTGGTGTGCTCTGTGGTTAGGTTAGGTTAGTTAATTTAGTTAGGTTAGCTAGTTTTTTATCAGAATTACATTTTCCTGGTGTAGTTTTCTCTGTTTTGTTGGAATTTGACACATTTCTTGTGCAAATGAATAGAAACACTCCGTATTTTGGAATGGAAAAAAAAATAGTGTCTGTTCATTTGCACAAGAAATGGGCATCAGATTCGAACAAAACAGAGAAAACTACATTAGAAAAATGTAATTTTGACTCAAAATGTAGCCCTTGTGTCCAGCCAAATATTTACCAAATAGTTTCCCACTCATTCACGTCCCTTTCTAAATGGGCGAAAGGGTTCGAAACCTCGATAGGGGGTGGGATTCCTATCACCTAACGCAGGGCCGGATTAACCATTAAGCAAAATAAGCCCGTGCTTAGGGCATCAAGGGAAGGGGGGCACCACAGAAATTTTCCATTGTCGGATTTACCATGGATTTATTATACTATTATAATACCAACAGAACAACTATGCAACAAGGCAGGCTGGATGCCTTATCTCTACTAAGTATAGAAGCAGATGTGTTACGTAAGATTAGTTTTGAGGATCTGATCAAAGACTTTGCAATTAAAAAAAGTAGGAGAAAACTTTTAAAATATAAATGAAGTGGAAGTATACAAAAATAAACATTATTTTCCATCTTACTGTAAGTTTTGTTTCATTTCAAAAAATAAAATTTTATTTTATGGTTTATTTTTGTTTATATTTTGAATTACATATATATGGGGCACCAAAATCTTTTAAGTGCTTAGGGCCTCTAAAGGTCTTAATCCGGCCCTGACCTAACGTACGCGGCCTAGCTCCACCCTTAACTTCTCTAAATCCCTCCCCATCTACTAATCTCGGACCAACCTTAACCCCTTCCTCAACTCTGTCCAACCTTCCCGACAAGCTACCTAAACTAGAAACTAGGTTACGCACCTCACCCTTCAAATTACCAACGTCTTCAACGTTAGTATTGGTTCGGCTTTCGTCAACCGTAGCCCTACCCCTGCCCTCATCAAGCGCAAGTCTTTCCATTACCTCAGTAATCGCCATAGGACCGCCGTTATAATCTTTAAATTCCGAATACCACCGGTTTACCCGACACCTAACACACGACGCTTTCTGCGACGGCATCGCGCAGTTAAAAATTAGTTTATAACCGTCACAAGTTTAAGTTAAATTAAGCAGACACGCTATGAAAACTTCTAAATCGCTAAAAACCACTAATATTCAATTACTTAACTATAACAATGTGAATATAAACGCAAGTATATAAAATTCAAAACTTTCCAAAAGTAAAATTATTAGCAATATGCAAAAGTAGATGCAATATCAGAAAGCTCAGGAAATGCGTCCGTTCAGTACAGTCTGGCTGACGAATGAGTACCTACAATTTTATGTGGGATCCGGAAACGGGTCGCTACATAATCTAGTCGCAGAGGACGGTCTCCCATCCAACTACTCTCCACCCACTGTCGCTTTACTTCACTGATCGATGAGAAGCGGTATTGTGACAATGGCCACAACGAGACTGCGTTTCGTGGGATCTTGTCTTCTTATCTTCAGGGAAATACAAAATATAACTACAGTTAAATGCCATATTCACTTTTATATATATATATATATATGGAGAGAGAGAGAGACAGAGAGAGAGAGAGAGAGAGAGAGAGATTTAGCTACAGGTCGGTTAAATATTTGGATTCGTGTAACAAAAATAAAAAATTGAAAGGGTGAAATATTTCGATTTCGTTTATGCTTTGTTTTTTCTAAATGTTTTTTCTTACAGGACCAGAAATTATTACGTTATTTTCAATTTACATGAGGGGATCTGATTTTTGTTCAAGATGTGCGAAAATTTCAGCATGTAGATTTCTACAAAGTAGTTTTTAATCTCTAGTTCTATATCTACTGTATTTTCTATTTCTATTTTCTCTGTCTCTATATCCCTCTCTCTGTTTGGAAGACGAAGACAGTGAAGATCATTGACGAAACAGTGATCCATCTCCAATTGCAGAATTAACACCGTTTCCTTAGTTTGACCTCGTAGTTATGGTTCGCGCCATATTACGCGAGGTTCACTTGACAAGGGTCCTTATACTCTCTCATGTACTGCGTCTTATCTTTATTGTACTTATTATTATTATTATTATTATTATTATTATTATTTATGGAAATGAAAAAATTGTTATCTAGATAAAGTGTAATAACTGTTACTATTATTGTAATTATTGAGCGGAAATGGTCTTAAATGTACTGTACTCAGAGATGAGCACCTCTATATTTAACATTACTCCAATACGTATTTAAATACAATTTGTATTTAAATACTCTATTTATAAATACATTTATCTTGAAATATTTAAATACATATAAATTTAGATACATTTCAAAAGTAACTAGTATTTATAAATACATATATTTTAAATACATTTTTAGTTACATTTTTTTGAAAGAGGACGTGGAACCACGTCGTGTGCGATAACAAAGGATTCTTATCACACGCCACAACATTCTCATTACATACTTCCGAGATGGTAAATTAACTTCCTACTATTTTATCTATATTTACGCATATTGCGTTAAATACAATGCCCCAGACACAAAGTTAATAAATCTCGATAAGCATAAAGTGATCAAATCTGTACTCAGAAAGTACAGCACTACATTGCCTTCATTAGCACCAGTGAAGCGGCTATAATCTTTTGCTGGGTTTGTTCATTCACCTAGGAGAGGAAGACTGTCTGACAAACTATTCGAGAGCCTAGTCCTAATGAAGACAAATATGTAGATTGTCCTCGTCCGTCCATCCATTCATCTTACTTACCTACTTATGGTTACTTATGTTTGCCTATTCTGAGTGTTGTTTAACTATAGTTATGGCTAATTCCTTCAGTACTTGGGGGTGTATAGCATCAGGGCCAGGAGACTTGTTTATTTTTTATTTATCTAGTTTCTTGATGATCATCTCTTCAGTTATTACAAAAGAATAATTAATTTTTTATTAAAAAATTCCACTTTTGGAGCAACAGATCATCAATAAAATGTTGTTCTATTTGTAACTTTTATTCTGTAAGTTGTAAGGCTTTAATGTAACCGTCTTGTAACGATCATGTAAATTAAAATGATCTAACATAATGTATTTGAAAATGTATTTAAATACATTTTGACAGTAATGTTCTTAGCATTTAATTACATTCCTTTTAGTTGTAATGTATCTTGTACGAGTATTTAATAACAATCGTCGCCAGTATTTAGTATTTAAATACAGTCAAAAGTTTTTACGCCCACCTCTGAATATACTTTTAGTTTTGCAGGGTCCTACTTCAGGAAGGTTGAAGGAAGCGATTCGGTTAGCTGTCTCAAGGGTAGGTTGGAGATTCAGTTGTCAAGAGTGGGAAGTCAGAGACGAAACTGCCAGTCCTAAGAGGTTATATGCTAGTGTCGAGTCAAATGCTGTTCAGTGTAGCAAATATTTGTGAATTTCATTTAGTTTTTCTTAATGAGAGCGATTCTCTCTCCAAGTTCCATCTAGTTTGTATATAAACTCGATCGATCAAGAGAGAAGAGAGAGAAATTCCTTTTTCCTTTTCATTTGCCTATATAAAGCCTACCATTAAAATAAGTTTTGTTTAGTTATTTCAATGACAATGTAGCCTAAATATCATCTAAGTATCGTAAATTGTCAAGAATTTAATGTTGGACCTAGACTCTAACACCAATTGGAAGCGATAGACCGAAGTTATCACCAACAGGTTGTATTCCACGCATTTAGCTACTTCGAGGTTTAACGTCAGAACCTGTAGTGTTGGTGGCATAGAAATGAAAGACGAGTATCAACGAAGACGCGATTTTTCCTCGAATCTACCGAACGAAGCCGTTATGTCTTTCTGTATAAAAATTGTCATCATCTTCATCAAGTGATTTTTTGTTCGTACTACTTCCTCTTTGGTTTATCTTTTGCATTATAAATATGCTATAATTTTGAAGAAAATTCGCACAAGGAAAGAAAGTGCATGTATTGTTGAGACTTCAATTTTTGCGCTTCACAGCCTTAACTTTGTGACGCTAAATTTCGGTGAGTCAACTGTAATGCGTGGCACAACTGCCGTACAGAAGAGATTACAGCTGGATATATGGGGGGCCTTTAGCGTATATAGGCGTCGTTTCGCTCCATGGTGAATTGCTTGTGATGACTGTCTGAAGATGTTCAAAGTAAATGAACGAAACATCAGCGAATCTAAGGCAAGAGAACAAAATGGAAGAGTTCAGTTCTATAAAAATACTTTAAAATTCAAACCTTCCAAATTTCATTTTTTTATTTCAATTATTTGCAAAACTCTCATAAACCATGACATCTTGCAGACGCATTATGAATTAAAATATGAATTATAGAGAAATTATGTAGTACTGAATCTCTAAATTATTATTAGAAATATGTCTTAATTTCAGAAGATATATTTCATGCATGATAAATGCTAATTAAGTCTCGAAGTGGCTATTGAAACAGGCAAGCGTGACATTGGCTTTAAATAGTTTAATTAATACGGCTTTCTTGCTATAAAATTGTACACAAAATTTAAAACAACCCCTAAAATACACGTAGCTACGTGTATTTTAGGGGGTTGTGCTAAAACCTTTTTCAGGTTTTTCCCTAGCTGAGTCACACAACGTTGCCAGAAGATTATTTTCCAGGTGAGCAAAGTATGCATTTCGGGATATATACTTCTTAACGATTTCTACTAATTCTCCGGGCAAATGCTTAACCCTATTAATAGCAGAAAACGCATGCCTTGAGCCATCTATGCAATTAGGTTTACACTTCATGTCAAACCAATTGGGACCATAATTTGTTTCACAGTGAAGGGTGTTATTGTGTAAAGTTTCCTTGTTGGTTTCACTGTTGAAACATAAAGCCCACAAACCCTATTAGCAAGCGTTAACCATCTAGGATGACTAAGAGGACCTGGTTTTACAAGAACTGTGCCGTTTCTGATTGCTGAAATAATGCGGTATAAGTATTGCTGATCTCCACTAAGATCATCAACAATGTGTTGTGGCAGATATAATAGTTCTTTACCACTAGTTATAGGTTTGAATTGTACTATTGGATTGTTTTCACAAAACTGAATGGCTTTCCCAATAGGACCAACAAAGGTGCTTGCCCCAGATGTTGTACCATCCAATGTTTCAAAAATGTGTCTTAGAGGTAATTCATTTGTATTAAGCATACAAATGAACTACTGAAGTGGTCTACCAAGTGCTTTCTTCATAACATAAATCACACCTCCTTTCTAACCAGTGTTGGTATTTGTGCTATCATAGCCTATTAGTTATGTCATTTTGAAGATGTCTCTCTTTAATAACTGACAATACTGAATTTGCTATGTCTGCAACCTTACTCGCTGGTGTCTGATGGATAATATATCTCCACCTGGTTCAGCAATCATTACAGTGTTCTTCACTCTTCTTTTCACTGTACCACCTATCATTGACTTTCACTTTACTTAAAATCTGATCCTTTCGACACTCGAAGTATATGGAAGTAATAGGATTCACTTTATCACTTTTCAATGTTTCTCGAAGTCTTTCTCTTTCTCTCGGCACTTTACTTCTGTCTATTACGAGATGGTCATCTTTTTTGATGATCATACCAAAGTCTATCAAAGGTGCTTGCAAAAGCAGCAGTAGCACGATCTAATACACCAAATCTATCGGCCTGCATTGCAGCATGCCGCAAAGACATTCTTATTTGGCTTTCAGTATTTTCAAAACCAAAGTTTTCAGTTTCCATTATACTTTTGTCAATCTTCATCTGAATCTGAAGAATTTTCTACTAAGCTCAAAGGTTGAACTTCAGTGGAACGATTGATGGCTTTCTTTTCTGCACTTTCTTGTTCTGAGAGCTTCTTCTTGTATCTCTTTTGTAAAATTTGTATGGCATGTGCACCTACACTACCTATGTACATTTTACGATCACTCCTCTGATCAAGAAGAAACTGTAATTCCTCTTTTGGTACATTTTTATTTTTCCGACATATGCAATCTATGTACATTTCTTCACAATCATCACTTCACAATCTCACTATATGAGATTTTAAATGACATTTACAGGTACATATATCAAACAAATTACTGAGACTGTTCATATATTCATTTTTTAGTTTCACTGATGTTTTTTATCTACTCAACGTTGCTCCTCTTTCTATGAATCTTGCTCTCTTTTGAAACAACTTTTTCCTGAACTGTGAGGATTGATGCTTGGTGCCAAAGTTTTAGTAGCTCTTGAGTTATTTGTCTGATGATTGGCTTGTTAGCTGCAATTTTCCTTTCTTTGAGATAGAGAAAGTACCGAGCTACTTGTAAATTAATTGGCCAAATATTCTGAGGCAACTTCTTAAGAGTTCCAAACATACAATGCTGCTCAGAATGGCTTATGCTCACAAATGTTTTCCTTGCTGAATGGCATGGGGAACATGAAAGCGTAGATGCTGCTGCATGGAAAGCTGTTGGTGTACAGTTGCTGCAAGAGATGTTGCTAGCTTGATGTGAAGAAGGGTGTTGTTTCAATTGTGGAGACACTGGTGTGTGGGATACTGATTCGAACTTGGCTCTTCTATAGGTGAATTATTAACTGAAAAATAAGAACAAAAACTCAAATAAATTTCAGTGAATTTTAATTGATCAAGAAAAATCAACACTTACTCAGTTTACTCACGTCAGTCAAATGTACATTTTAACAAGTGTAACAGAAATTTTTTATCTCATTTCTCATCGGATGCTCACTAGCTTCTTACCTCTGGATTCTGTAGCTGGGGGACAACTACTGCAGCTGGCTGTCAGGCGAACTGTGGTGCCTGGGGAGTCAGAAGACACGCTGCATAAAAGTATTCAATACGACATTGGTAGGAATACTTAATTCTGGGAATGACGCAAAATAATATATTAAAGTTATAAAAATTTATAATTATGGTTTTATAGTAGCCAATTTATAATTATATATTTAATGGCCAGTTTGTAGCCATGTTTGGTGAGTAAATCGGTACTATAAGAAATGATGATAATTACCATTATTTGATAATGGTTATAATTAATCGTATTTAATAAATGCTTTGGCCGAGATCACCAGATCTTTCAGATCAAAGTAATGTTATTAATAAAGTTATTAATTAGGTTGATTGATAGATTGAGTTTTCTTCCTTTATTTAACACAAAATAAATTGATTCGAATGATTTATGAATGCGACAGAGTTATCATTATATTCCTATTCCTTCTTTTAAATGTTCTCAGTATCTGTCCAGTTATTCGTTTTACTCTGTTTACTGCTATCTTATTTTGTGCTTCAAATTTCGCGTCATCAGTCATTACAACACCAAAATCTTTTGCTTTAGAATTTTTCTGAATTTCCTGTCCATTTGGGGTATACTGTAATATTCCATGGATTTTAGGTCCTCCCTTTTTCCATACCTTAACAGTTGAAATTTCTCTGTGTTAAATTTCATATTGTTGTCTTCCGACCACTTGTAGATTCTGTTCATGTCTGTTTGCAGAGATCCTATATCCTCTGGGTTTCTTATTTTCTACTAATCTTTGTGTCATCGGTAAAGGACGTTATTTTGCTGTCTCTAGTAACGTCCTCATCTATATCAGTTTGCATGATTATGAAGAGTAATGGAAGTAATACTGTTCCTTGTGGTAGTGAGCTGAGTACCTCTGATTCAGATGAAGATATTCCATGAACTGTAACGACTTGTTGCTGCTCCCTAAAGAAATTATATATCCATTTTCCTACTTTTCCCGTTATTCCCATATATTTCAGTTTATGTATTATGATTCCATGGTCACACTTGTCGAACGCCCTAGCAAAGTCTACATCATAGTTTTTATTACTTTCAAGTGCATCAATAATGCTGTTATAGTGTTCCATTAGTTGTGATAGGCATGATCTGTCTGATCGGAATCCATGTTGGTTATCATTTAATTTTTTCCGAGTTTCCAAAAAGTAGTAGATTTTTTCGCTAACTACACTGTTCAACAGTGATTTTGTCTCAGGAAAGGTTTTATGTCATTATTATAGAGGATTTAACGCTAATTACCAAAATGGTCTTATTATTTTCCTATCACGTATAGTTTTTGAGAAATTTTCATTTTTTTGTTTTGGCAAAAAGATTCACTTTTTAGTCATCTGTACAGGTTCTACAGATCTACAGAAGTTAAAGCTAACAAAGACCCTACGATCCACTCTAAGGTTAGCCCGAGAGAAAGGAGAGAGTAGGAGGTTAAAAGAAGAGTATATGGAATTAAAAGAAGAGAATAAGGGGATAGGTAAGTAGCAAAACCTCTCATTCGTGGGTTAACATTCATTCAGAAAAAGAGAGAGAAAGACTCACTACTATCATCCGCCAGCTATTGCCGACAAGTCGGAAAAATAGTCGAAGAGAATAGGAAAGGGGTAAAAGATGAAAAGGTGAAACAAGAACGCTTACAAACCAAGCAAACACAGTCTTAACTCAAAGAAACACTGTCATACCATGCAAACTACAGTCATGCAAGTAAAGAGAGGATGAGAAATGAACAAAAAAAAAAGTATGAAGAGTATAACAAAAAGTGGGTTAGTTTACGCTACGAGCTACATCTAAGTTCGTGTTAGTCTATTTTTTTTAATACTATAATTTTATTGCTGGCATATCACACGCCTGCATGTCACAAGCTGGCATTAATCGTCAACAGACTCAAACCTCGACCATCATCCCAGAGCTCCTGTTGCTAATACAGTAATTGTTTTATTATTTTAAACGAAGTTAATAGTTTTAAAGTGCCTATTTAAACGGTTTTTTAACATATTAATGCTGGTGGAGTTCACGACGGACGCGGGAAGATTATTCCATTTATCAATTACTTTAAACATAAAAAAGTTTTTAGTGATGTTTGTAATGAAACGCCTAACACGTAATTTAAATCCGTTATTACGAGTATTGCTATTATCGAAAATGAACAATTTGTCAAAATTTACATTATCGATTTTATTAATGATTTTGAAAACTTCAATAAGCTCCCCCCTTAATCTCCTAGTTTCGAGTGAATGCAAGTCTAACTTTTTAATCTTATCTTCGCAAGACTTGTTGCGTAGTGATGGAATTAGTTTCGTGGCGCGTCGCTGAACCCTTTCCAACCTATCAATATCCTCACGCAAATACGGGCATCACGGCTGTGATGTTTGTCTTATTACATCGTGTGTATTGCTACTCCTATAGTATGTGATATTAATATTTTTTAATATTTTGTATAATATTTAATTAATTATATCCAATATACAATATTATACATATTATACATACTGTATATACAATATTCAATAATTGTATAATATTTTTTAAGATTTCATAGAAATTATGCGTGATACGCCAAAATGAATAACATTTGCGGAATCAGCAGCGTCGACTTCATATAGACCAGCTTTGTTTGTTGCTGAAACAGAATAAAAGTAAAAATTTGTTGTTCAGTGCTATTCTTTCAAATATCTTATTGAGATGAGATGCAAGCGACACTGGCCTATAGTTTTTGGCCTCGGATCGATCTCCTCCTTTATATATTGGAATAATGTTCGCTCTCTTCGGGATGCTCGTATTTCTCCCGTGTCTAGTGATCGTCTCCATATCCAATATAGGGGCTCAGCGATTGCATTCTTGCAGTTTTTGATTAGTGTGACATTCCGTTTGTCCGGTCCTGCCGCCAAATGTACTTTAATATCCCTATAGCTTGTGTAATATCATCTGTTGTAAAGTCGAAGTCCGTTATACTTTCCCCTTGTAGTTCTTCAAAGAACGCGTTTCTATCGCATATCAGTTTATCAGTTTTGGGGATACTGAAAGATGATTCATACTGAGCTTTTAATATTTCAGATATCTCTGTTAGATCATCAGATAAAGCATTGTCTTCATTTTTCAAAGGTCCGATAGTCGTGTGATTTTTCGACTTCCTTTTTGCAAAATTATAGAAGTACTTTGAATTAACTTTTATCGCTTCTATAGCGTCGTCCTATCCACTCCTATGCGATGATTCTATACTTTACTTCTCTACCCGCTCTCCCTCTCAACAGTCACTCCATGGTTCTCGTGAGACGGCTATGGTGCACCTGACCTCTTATCTTCCTACTATTTCTGATTGGGGCAGAGCAAACCTTGTTGCTTTTAATGACTCAAAACCCAGTTCCTTCACCTGCCTACTTGACACCACAACTGCGAACACAGGGCTACACAGTCGTACTTGCGTCTTGATAGAAAACCAGTTCAACAGAGAACTATTATATTTTGCATGCCATCATCATTTCCATGAGGTGATACTGTGGTAAGATTTTTGGGTGCGCCTGGGTGCATCGAGTGTCCCAGGTATTCTACAGTTCAAGAGGTTTGAAACAAATTTCAACTTCGTCAACAAATCCCGGTACAAGACAGTTTTCGTTGATCAAACCTTGCAAGCAAGCTTCACTCAAAGTGATGTTCATGGCTCAATAAAGCTTAGTTTGGTTGAATTCTTGAAGAAGTCGTTGGGTGGGGTGGGTAAATCATCAGCGAGATGATTATATGGAATTGATGCAGCTGTCTTTGGATTTTCTTGGAGAACAAAGAAATGTCTCTTTCAGAGCCCCAGGAGCGTTTCACTATGCTTGCTGGAGAACTAAGGCCATCTACATCTATACCTTGAAATTGTTCGTTTTCAGCATTATTTCTCTATGATTCCAGCAGAGTTCATGGTAGCACCCAATTATCGCTCTTTGTCATGTTGGTATATATAAAGTTATGGATGTTGGCAATGGTTCCAGCAGTTCCACCCAAGAGCGATCTGGAACTTCTACGTAAGCTGGAAACGTATGCTATCGAAGATCAACAAATATCTGTCACAGCTTTGGGGAAGCTGAAAGGACAGTTTTGGTGCCTAAGTGAATTTCTCTTCGATTTTTCTTTCTTCGATGATGATATCAGTGAAGAGGAAAAGATAGAAATGGTGAAAAATTATCCAAGCGTCTATCTACAAAAAGGTTAAAGCGACTCCAAGTAAAAAACCTTAAAGATTTTAGAAACAAGACGAGCTTCTTCGTAACAAAGAAAACTATTTTTTGACAACCTCGTACTTGATAAGCCTTTTTTGAAGAAAGAACCGCTACTGTGGGCAGCCGATCCCTGCTATCAAGAGGCTCTGAAGAGAGTAAATACGATCGCCGACCACAGAAAACTGTTCCTAACAGCGAAGAAGCCCAGCTATTTCATTTAATTTGTTAAATTAAAGAAAGTCAATTAGCTAACATTAATTAATTAGTTATCACGTCAATAAATTTCATTAAATGAATGAACTCCTTTAACTAGAGTTCGAAGTAAAGGTATAGGCATTTTATAATTTTATGCTATAAGGGTTAAGAGGTCTTCAACCTGAAGGACCCCTAAATTAATTTCAGTTTGTAAGAAAATTAGTAAAAGGTTTTTTCTGTTAATGGAATACGAACAATTTATAGGAAAAATAAATTTTAAAATGATTGTTTTTAATCATCCTAATATTGTGTGTAATATATATATATATATATATATACAGTATATATGGGATGAATTTCACAATTAGACACGTGAAATGAATGAATGATGCAAACCCACAAGGAAAAAGAAAAATTATCACTAAGCCTTTCGTGTATTCAGAAGTACACCTCGCCAGGGAATGAAGTGGTGGAGGCAAGATGACCAAAAATATATACAACGGGACCGAAAAACGAAATCTTGTGCTAATCTTTTTGTTTTTCTGTCCCGTTGTATATATTTTTGGTCATCTTGCCTCCACCCTTCATTCCCGGACAAGGTGTACTTCTGAATACACGAAAGGCCTTGGAATCATTTATCTTTTTCCTTGTGGGTTTGCATCATATATATATATATATAAATATACATATGTGTGCATATATATATATATATATATATATATATATATATGTGTATGTATATATTATATGAGTATGTATATATATATATGTGTATGTATATATATATATATATATATATATATATATACATTTCAACTGGAAACAACACAGTATAATTAACGTAAAGAACAACGCTTGTATAGAAGAACGTTCCGCGCAAGATGAGGAGGGAGAACGAACAAATTAAAAAATGAGGTAACGACCCGGGAATCGAACCCGGGATCTTCCGATTGCCGGTCAGATATGATAACCACTACACCATGGGCCTCACTCAATCAGAAGTCGTAATTCTCCTACATACGCGCAGAAACCAACATTACATTATATATATATATATATATATGTGTGTGTGTACATATATATACATATATATATATATATACCTTACCTTATGCCTTATGTTGTTTCGTGTGTTGGTCTCTCTTCACACGGAGGTCAAGCTGGTGGCCCCGCCTCTAGGTCTGGCCTGGTGGAGGAGCGAGTTACTTTCTTGCGCTCTCCACCGTACATAGCCAGGCACGCCCGGCTCATCTGGTACTGTCCTGAGCCAGGCATCCAGTCTTTTCTTGAAGACTTCAACTTTGACCCCCGTTACGTTTCTGAGGTCCTTAGGAAGCTGGTTGAAAAGTCTTGGCCCCCTGACAACCAAGCTATTTTCCTTCGGGGTTGAGGAGGTCCCTTGTCGTGCTTTTAATTTGGGAACACTACAGATTCTGCCTTTCCTATTTTCCAGTGTTGTTTGAATGGTAATTGGGTTTAGTTTTAGGTTTGGTACCAGTTTTTCGATCATTTTCCATATGTAGATTATGATGTACCTCTCTCTTCTTCTTTCCAGTGAGTACAGATTTAGTTTACGTAGTCTTTCCCAGTAGTTGAGTTCTTTGCAGCCATCAATCTTGGCTGTGAAATGCCTTTGCGTTTCTTCTAGTTTATTAGTTTCTTCCTTTTTATATGGGGACGTCAAAACTGAGCAGTATTCAAGTTTTGGTATAATCAGTGTTTTTAGCAGGGGAATCATTACTGTCCTGTCCCTTCTCTTGAACGTTCTTAGAACCTGTCCGGCGACTCTTTTTGCTTTATTTATCGCTATCTGATTTTGTGTTTCGAATTTCGCACATCTGTCATTATTATCCCGAGATCAATCGCTTTCATTCATATATATATATATATATATATATATATATATATATATATATATATATACACACACATATATATTGTGTATGTACATATACATATATATTGTGTATGTCCTCCGTGGTGGCGGAGGGGACCTACAATTTTACGTGGGTTCCGAACCACAAGAACATAAGAAATTTATGTAACAACTGCCTGTTCATTCGCAACGACCAATTTTTGCAAAACTAAATAATTATCAATTAAAAACTAATTAATTATCGATTTAAAACTAAAGATAGAATCTCTGGATCCAGAGGATCAAGTCATAATAGACTACTATCCACAAATATGTTACACTCTATATCTATTTATAACCGACATGCAAATATATCAGATCCAAAGAATCCAGTCAATTTCATTACGGTATCCATCAATACTAGTACCTTGCGAACGAAAAATAAGTCACTGTCCATATCGATTGTGGACCAAGTCAAAATTTACAACCATATACATTACAATATATATACTTAGGAGGAAAAGTGTAGGTGTGGCTGGAAAGACTGTACAGTAATGTAGAAATGTGTGTGCACACATTTTGGGTCTCCCATTTAAAGGTGTTTGTGGGGCAAGTGAAGATCATGAGTTTTTCAATACCTCACATTACTATGGGGGGCACCGCTCGGCAGAGGAATCTCTTTAAATGGGGTGTGTAAGGACAGACAGTATCCCCTAACTCAAGATGCTGCCTCCCTATATCCCACAACACTTGTGTTGAGCTGTGGGATCTATCACCACAAAGCCTTAATTTTACTACCTTAAACTATGCCCAATAATATGAACATATGCGTCTAATCGATTTTTAAACATGTTTATAGACGTGCTACTAATTACTTCTACCGGCAAACTATTCCAGCTATTTACTATTCTATGGTAAAAAAGTTTTTGGCAACTGCTGTCTCGAACCTTCTACTTGTCAATTTACACCCGTTATTTCTAGTCCTATTATATTGAGATATTTCGAAAAAGCTATCTCCATCTACGTTATCGAACCCATTCATAATTTTGAAAACCTGGATTAGATCACCCCTCAGCCTCCTAGTCTCGAGTGTTGTCAATTTTAACTCCTTAAGCCTATCCTCGTACGACTTTGACCTAAGCGACGGAATCATCTTAGTTGCTCGTCTTTGAACTCTTTCAATTTTGTCTATATCTTTGCGCATATGCGGATTCCAAAATTGGACCGCGTACTCCAAATGGGGTCTAACTAATCTTCTCTATATTATATATATAAAAGAGGAAGTTTGTTTATTGGTTTAGTTGTTCGCTATAGAAAACCAAACGGTTGAACTTACAAATTTTAAAATAACTTCATAATAACCAGTTTTTTACAAGGAATCTAATGGTGCTATTTATTTATTTATTTATTTAAAATTTATTTATTTATTTAAAATTTAACGAAAATAGCACGACTTAACCTAACCAATCGTCGATGCCGTACAATTAACCTAAAATAAATAAATAAATTTTTTTTTATTGTTTTCCATTCAATTTAGGTTAGGTTGGTTAGGTTGGTTAGGTTGGTTAGGTTAGTTAGGTTAGGTTGGTTAGGTTGGTGGTTGTTAGGTTGGTTAGGTTAGGTTGGTTAGGTTAGGTTGGTTAGGTTGGTTAGGTTAGGTTAGGTTAGGTTGGTTAGGTTGGTTAGGTTGGTTGGTTGGTTAGGTTGGTTAGGTTAGGTTGGTTAGGGTTGGTTAGGTTAGGTTGGTTAGGTTGGTTGGTTAGGTTGGTTAGGTTAGGTTGGTTAGGTTGGTTGGTTAGGTTGGGTTTGGTTAGGTTAGGTTGGGTTGAGTCGTGATATTTTCGTTAAAGCTTAACCTAACCTAACTTAACCTAACCTAACTTAACCTGCTAGCTATTTATTTATTTATTTTATAAATAAAATTTAATGAAAATAGCACGACTTAACCTAACCAATCGTCAATGCCGTACAGTATAAAGAATCCTCTTCTCTTAATAAAAATAAATAAATAAAAAAAATTTTATTTTTTATTTATTTTTTTAGGTTAATTGTACGCCCTTGACGATTGGTTAGGTTAAGTCGTAATAGTTTGGTTAAAGAGAAAATATTTGAGCTTCAGCTGGGATATTTTGGAAATATTTTAGGTTACCCGGGCAACGCCGAATAACCTGCTAGTGATTTATAAAGCGGAACTATAATATCGCGCGATTTGTACTCAAAATTTCGAGCTATAAAACCTAACACTTTGTTCGCCTTATTGACCGCTGCTGTACTTTGTTTCGCTACTTTTAAATCACCAGTGACTATAACTCCTAAATCTTTTTCCTGCTCTACGCTTGTTAAATCTTTCCCTGACATACTATACGCAAAATTACCGTTACGCGAACCTATATGCAAAATTTTGCATTTATCTACGTTAAATCTCATTTGCCATGTGACTGACCAATCAACGATTTTATTCAGATCTTCCTGGATTTTACCTCTATCTTCGTCATTAATCGCCCTACCACCCAGCTTTGTGTCATCCGCAAACTTTGAAACTGTACTGACTAGGCCGACATCTAAATCGTTAATATACATAAGAAAAAGCAAGGGGACCAATACAGAACCCTGAGGAACCCCACTCGCTACATTAGCCCAACACGACTCGGCTCCATCAACGACCACCCTCTGTTTCCTACTTCGCAACCACTCTTCTAGCCAATTTATTACTACACCCCTGATTCCATGAGCCTTAGTTTTTTCAATGAGTCTTTTGTGCGGCACGGTGTCAAACGCTTTTTGAAAATCTAAATACACTACATCAACCGCCCGATGTCCATCATAAACGTCAACCACGCTTTGGAAAAATTCTAAAAGATTAGTTAAGCAAGATTTGTTTCGCCTAAAACCGTGCTGCGTATTTCTAACTAGTTTATGCACTTCTAAGTGTTCGACTATACGATCCCTAATTATTGATTCCAGTAGCTTACCTACAACAGACGTTAAACTGATTGGCCTATAATTTCCCGCCGCACATTTATCGCCTTTCTTAAAGATAGTTGTTACGTTTGCTAACTTGAAATTATCTGGTACGCACCCCTCAGAAATAGACGCATTAAAAATTTTTGTTAGCGGCACAACAATTCTATCTTTTAATTCTTTTAGTTGTATAGGATATATGGAATCCGGCCCCGGTGATTTACGCGTTTTCATTTTATCAATATAGCGCATTACTTTCCCTTCACTAACCACTATATTATCCAAAATATTACCATTATCAAAAGGTATTATGTCTATGACCGTAGGGATATTCGTTACATCTTCTATTGTAAAAACTGACATGAAGAATTCGTTTAACAAGGTAGCCATTTCCTTGTTTTCAGAAACTAGATCTCCGTTTTCATTTTTCAAAGGCCCCAAGACACTTTTTACTGGATTTCTATTATTGACGTATTGAAAGAATCGCTTGGGGTTTTCTTTACCGTCACGAGCTATGGAGATTTCAAATTCGCGTTTGGACTTTTTTATTACACTTTTAGCTTCACGCCTTAGAGATATGTAGTTGTTTCGTAACAAACAGATTATCTTTATCGCACTTATATAGCCTATAAGCCCTATCTCTACTCTTTATAATGTCTCCTACTCTAGAAGTAAGCCACAAGGGCTTGTTGTTTACTTTCGCACGCTTAATTTTGTACGGTACATATTCCTCATTTATAGTCCTAAATACTGTTTCGAACGATTCCCACATTAGTTTTGCGTTGGAGCTCCCCATTACGTTTTCCCAATTGACGTGTGACAATTTATTTCGAAATTTACTAAAGTCTGCGTGCTGGAAGTTAGGAATTTTAGTCGAGTTAGCTGGTTTCGAGTGACTTACTGAGAGGACAAACTCTACCATATTGTGATCGCTATTGCTTAACGGTTGTATTACTTGAAGATCAGTAATTAGCCTATCATCCGTAGTTATTACTAAATCTAAAATACTGTCCAACCTCGTAGGTTCCCCAACCTTTTGAATAAGAAAGCTATCCTCGAGAAAATTAACTAAATGATTACCTTCTGCGTCTCCCTGCATTGTATCGTAATTCACGTTGGCGCAATTAAAGTCACCCATAACTAAAGCATGCTCACTACCGATTATTCTCTTTAGTTCACGAGATAACGCTTCGTCTGCATCAGCTGTGTGATGAAGGTGCCTATATATAACCACAACAAGAAGTTTGAAATCGTTCAATTTAAGTTCTGCTATAGTCGAATCTATCGGTTCCGGAATTGTGTGCTTTACTTCTATAACGTTCGCAATATTATCTTTGATATACAGCATAACACCACCTCCTCGCCTACCTATTCTGTTTTTAACAAAATGTCTATAACCTCTAATTTGGTAATCCCCTACAAAGTCACGAGTTTCAGTGCTAAGGCACGATTCATTTATCGCAATTATATCATAGTCTTTACAAGCAATTAAAGAAAAAAATTCGTTTCTTTTATTTCGAAGGCTACGAATATTTAAGGATAAAACCTTCAAATTGTTTGTAATTGTGACACCTTCGCGAGCGCAGGGGAAATTTGTGGAATTTACGCTGGGACCGTTTGAGGTACGGCAGCCTGAAAAGAAGAGACAGTATTATGTATTAGTCTTCCTAAACGCGCAGCTCCTACGTCATTAAGATGAAGTCCATTTCCGAGGAACAAGTCCCTCCTGCCGTAGAAACTGTTCCAAAAATTCACAAAATGCACTCCTTCCTGTTGGCAAAGAGACATTAGGTTATTGTTAATATAGGTCGCCTTCCTGTAGAAATCGTTACGTTGGATAATTCG